>JAHDVE020006145.1:0-164301 GCA_022606495.2 Halesus radiatus
CATCTGAATAGTATTCGGAAATTGGTATAGCGTTTATACACAGCGAACAGATTCTTCTTCGATCTAAACCGATTTGAAAAAAAACGTACTCCCACAAATTTACCTTGAAATTCTCGACTCATAGATCCAGACAGGACAATGAAATTATTTCTCTGTTGAAATAATTTCGATATTTGAAATTTTTTAATCAATTTCTCCGTAAATAAGACGAATTCGACATAACTTCTGACAAAACGGACATACTCGTAACACAAATACCTCGGTTCATCTACTCAGTGCTGACAACAATATTATTGCTGTCTTACATTAGTGGCTGTCATTGGGTAGGGCTAGAAAAAGACGCCGACCTACTTTTGTACTCAGATCCGAATTTGCTTTTTTTTTAAATATTTTTATTGATTACAGATGGTTTTTACATGGAATTTTAGAACAGAAAATAATAAGTTTTAAAACTACTTTGTAAAGTAATGTTAAAGAATATTTAAAAAATGTTTAACAGTTACATAAAAGAGAAAACAATCACGTAACAAATCATTAAAGCTACATTATCCAGGCTTCAATAATTAATTATAGGATTCATGAAAGTGCTGGTATAGATGACGTTTTATTTTATGAATGAAGTCAGCAAATATATCAACAATACCTCGAAACTTGTTGCCTAGATCTTGCACCCTATTGGTTAGTGAGTGTGACTGATAGTTGGATGTGTACGTGTTGTGTACTCGTACATGTTGGTTGTGAAAGAGAGTTGAATTGTGAAAAATGTTAATTTTTCAGAAATTGCTTCGATTTTTGTCTCACTTTGGATGATTTAGTAGACGACTAAGTTGATAGGTCTGATACTATTAAGAGGAACGGCTGCGCTGCCTGTTTCAGACATAATTTAATTTTGGATTTGAGGCCAAAATACCCATCCAAACTGAAAAACATATTTTTTTTATTAAAGGTTTAGCAAATATCTAGTACCGATGAGAAGTATTTTATTTATTTTTGTTTAAAATTGCCATGAAAAATAATAATTTTCATAACTTTAGTTGCGGGTTTATAGTATTTAATATATCGTGTTTGCTATGTAAATATTTTTACGTATATAAAAATATAAAAACAAAACATTAAAAAAAACCTTTTTCTGATCGATAATATAAATTATGTACGTAAAATTTGGGTTCCAAAGTAAATCGGTCATTTTTAATTTAATTTTTAGTCCACCATAATGCTTATTTTAATACATATTTTTAAATATTCCTCTAAAATCACGAAAAATCAATTCCTTTAATGGCCTATATTTCATAATGTAAAACATAAATAAATAAATTACTTCTAATCCGTACTAGATATTTACGAGTACAATCATTTTTGATGAAAAAACAGATCATTAGCTTTAGGTGAGTATTTTGGCTTCAAATCCAAAATTAAGTTTTGAATTAATGAAGCCGCGCAGCCATTCCTCTTAACTGAGATTGTAAAATACATGGAAGATAATTTTTTAATCGGATAACACAAATGTTCAAATTAATTAATGCTTTATTGTACAATTTTTTTTTTTAATTTTTTCTAATACGTAAAGTACGTACATAAAAATACTTAAAATGTTGTCCTCCGTCGAGCATTGCATGTAAGCAGCATCACAGTTTCGTTATATCAGCAGCCTAAGGAATATTCCCAACTTCGTTACATCAGCGCTGCATGCCATTATTCTTAAATTCGGTTGCGTATGTTGTCCGATGTAGTTCATTGATCCCCGTAATAAATTAATTAGTATAAATAATATACGGCAAATACCCTTACTTATGTGTTTTATGGATATTATTTTCAGACTTTAGACATTGATAAAAATTAACAATAAGTAGTCAGAGAAAGTTAATGATTGAGTGTTAATGTAAATATAATTATATGAGATAAACAACATTATTTTTAGATAGGTGTTTGTTTTAAATAATTATCCTTATATTAATACTCAATTATTTAATCATTGAAGAAAATAATATTAACATAGCCTAAATGAAACATGAAACCGGAAAAAACAACGGATAATAAAAAGATTTCAAAGACAATCGCTTTACCAACTTAGTTAATGAGAGGAGTTTAATTTATGTCATCTTCATCGATATGTCAATATTATTCTCCATTTTTGATCCCATATTATTGGTAGCTATCTTTATGATAATTACAAAGTTCTTCACGAACATAATTGCAAACTAGACAGTGTCTCGGATGAATTTCCGATTTTTTTATTTATATGAGACATCTATTGACTTTTTATAAAAGCAATAGTATATTCAATTTTTAATTATTATTTTTTTTTTACATTTAAAAACCTCATTGTAATATTTAATCATTGAAGAAAATACATTAATTATTTTCTTCAATGATTAAATATTACAATGAGGTTTATAATCTCAATAAAAATACTTAAAAAATTAACCCAATTATTTACCTTATCTCAACACTTTTGGTTAATAATGATTAAAACATCTTGCCTCTGTCGATGAAACTAATGAGTTGGGTATAATTGTCGACTATAAATTAAACTTTATATCCCATGTAAATGCATTTAAAAACGGTTTAATTCCTCGAAATTCCAGGGAATTTAAGAATATTTCTACCTTTAATACTTTGTATACATCTTTAATTCGTCGTCAAGTTGAATATAACTCCTCGATCTAGTCAACTCATTTTAAAATACATCCAGATTCAATCGAAAAAATTCAACATAAATTCCTAAGACACATTAATGAGTTATAATTCCCATTGAAAGCATTAACTTTAATTACTTAATGAAAGAACTAAATTTACTAAATCTCTCAGATCGAAGAATTATTTCCGACTTGATGTTCGAATTTGTAAATGGTAGTATAGACAGTCCTGATTTAATTAACCTCATTCAATTTCATATATCTACGAGAACAACTCGTTTCAAAATCCCGTATAAATGTAACAACACCAGGACTGAGCATTACAAACACTCGCTTGTACCTAGATTACATGAAGTTAATAATAGATACGGAGATGTAGCGGATCTACTTAACTGCATAGGATTTAAGTACAAAAAGGTTATACTATCATATCTTTTCAATCAGTATTAATATATATAATTGAAAATGATGCCACAAAGTTATCAAGCATTTGAAGAAATTATATAGTATTAATATAAGTTAAGTTTACTATATGTTTTACATGTACGCATATCTTTTACTTTTAAATCCTTCATGAACTTTTATTCAATATATACTTTCCGAGGTACGACCTAATGTCACATTTAATAGTTAACTTTTTAAAAATTATTTGTCCTATATTCTAATGCTTGTAGTTAACTGTGACATGTAATTATTGTTTCTGGAATATTTATACCTTTGATATTAAATAAATAAATAAAATAACCATGAAGATTCTCTCTCAAAATAATTGCAAGCAAATGCCCACATATAAAGGAAACCACTAACCTGAATCAGTGATCCTTCTATGCAGTAGAGACCCGCTCATTTGTGACAGTCGAATGCGGTGGCAGAATCAAGATTCCGATAGAAACTCACAATTGTTATAAAAATACACAGCACAGATCCCTTATTGATGCGAACAAAAAGGGACTATGTTTTAATCAGCGAGATGCAGCGACAAAATCGATGAAATTATAATAATTTCATCAAAGGAAAAAAAATGATATTTACATTCGTATAAGACTGCGATAATTAACGCCAAAAAGGACACTTCACTGACATCTGTTAAGCATTTTAAGAAACATTTACCGAATTAGGGAGAGTTCCAGTATACAGGTGCACAAATCACAAAATTTTGAGATAAGAATACTTCAAAAAATGTTGTTCTTTTAAAATGATAATATTAATATGAAATGTTAAGGGGGAGAGGGACGTCGGAGAGTTATTATTTATTAATTCAAAATAATGATAGTATTATTACGCAAAACATAATGTTTTTAAATATAAAAATATTTATTAAATATTTTATAAATTTGCATAGGCAAAATCTAATCAGAAATATTACTTTTTCTAACCATCCCATTGTATGTTTTACAAAATATTTAAAATAGGAATATGATTTTTAAAATGGAGAAAAGTATTTTTAGAACGGTCAGAAATGTGTAATATTTCTGATTATATTTTGATAAATGCCAAGCCCATGCAAATTACAAAAAAACGTAATACATATTTTTCTTTTTAAAACCACCATATTTATCGTATTGCACATTTATATCATCATTATTTTGAATTAATAAATAATAACTCTCCGACGTCCCTCTCCCCCTTAAATATAGCTTTCAACAGAAATATGAATTAATATGGCGCTTAATCACCTATGTTTATAATTAATTACGTAATTGTCTATCCTTTTCTTTTCGTATTACGTGTGCATAATAAACTTATTTCCTTTCTTTTTCATGTTCTATATTGTATGATGCACATGTGCCAATACACTTATGGACTACATTGCATTGCACAACCCCTGCATGTTGCCCGGATAAAAATAAATTATTATTATTATGTCATTATTATTTTATTTTTTTCAGTGTACTTTGAATCTTGATGAGGAAACCATTGGTTTCATAATATATTGATATTTATTTATTAATTAGTTGTTTATGCAAAATAACCATTAATTAATTACTTAATTGATAATGATTTCACAAAGTGATTTTGTCTTAAGATTTAGATGTAAAATAATTTAATAATTTTTTAAGGGTAAACCAAAGGTGATACGCGCTCACAGATGGCCCTAATTTAAATATTTTAGAAAAAAACACTTGATCTTTTAAACGTGTCGATGAATTCTTTGTTGGCGCGTGTACATACGAAATATGATATGGAATAGAATTAATGTTTAAAGCTCCTCCAAGAAACTTATGAAAATATTGTATAATGAGAGTGTTATAATAATGTATTGTATTTTTAAGTTTGTTGGAGGAATTGCGCTATAAACCTAAATTAACAATTTATTCAATTTTGTCTGTCGTATGTACACCCACCAACAAACAATTCGTTTCAATATTTAAAAGCATTACTGGAAAAAAGGGTTTTTTCTAAAAAATCTAAATTAGGTATCCCAGTAACCGAAGGCGAAATTTTGAAAGACGTTATTTTTAACATTTGTCAAACAACCGGTTCTCCCATTCGACTAAATGACCGCGATGCTGTCTATCGATCAGCAGAAAAAAATATCCAGAAGCAACCGAGATCAATTATCATGAAATTAAAGTCTAATCTCGCAAGAAATCAACTTTTGTCTGATGTGAAAACATTAAAACAAAAATAATACCAATAGAGAAGACAAACTCAACACGTCGAACATCGGTATCGCCTGACCCCCGCTTGGCGATCTATGTTTCAGAACAACTAACATTTCGTACTAACCACCTATACTTCAAAACCCGACAAGTGGCTAAAGACAAAAAGTACAGATTTACCTGGATTAAAGCGGGACAAACATATGTTCAGAAGGATGAAGGAACAAAGGCAATTATTATATCGAATGAATCCAATTTGGCATCGCTATAAGTTTGAATTATTCGAACTAAATACACTCTCGAGGTATGTCTTGTCTCGCTCATCTAAATGTGTTATTATAATATGCTACCGTTTATGCAATTCCAACTCCAATACTTGTAAATTAATTGTAAAGACAAAGAAGATACATTAAGCCATTCTGGCATCTATAAACTTAATTGTAACGATTGCCCGGCAATTTATATAGGTAAAACCGCGAGAAACGTAAACATTACAGTCAAAGAACATATTAGATGTTTAAAAAGTATAGGTTTTTCAGAATTCGCCGAACATTTAATTAATACTAACCATAATTTTGATAAAAGTACAGGAGTACAATTAATACATAAAAATAGTATAGGCTTGCGCCTTAATAACTTAGGAGCATTAGAAATATCAAAATAAAATAAAAATAATATATGCCAAATTTTAAATAAACAATTAGATTTAACCCAAAGTCCGATTTTAAGGATGTTCCCTTTCTTCCCCTCCCCTCCACACACCACTCTATCTACCGCACTACCCCCCCCCACTGTGATGCTCTGTCTTGTTCTACCCTATCGTGCTGTCTCTTTTCCTCACTTTCTCTGTCTCCATTATGATATCTCTGTATTTTAATTTTAGTTAATATGTGTACATTCCTGAAGAAGGTTGAGTCCAACCGAAACCGGTCGAATGCATAAATATGT
The DNA here is from genome assembly GCA_022606495.2 of Halesus radiatus. Taxonomy (NCBI): domain Eukaryota; kingdom Metazoa; phylum Arthropoda; class Insecta; order Trichoptera; family Limnephilidae; genus Halesus; species Halesus radiatus. The sequence continues at coordinate 6,188 of JAHDVE020006145.1, forward strand.
ATAAAAATAAAGTGGCTTAAAACAAAAACATTTTTTATTTAAATTATAATGTCAAGCCACAAAGTGATTGCTTCTTTCGAAAAAAAAAAAAAAAACACTAATTTACTTGAGGACTTGCGTTCAGAAACTGACAAAACGTATATGACCAAATTGACACGAACATTGCGATGAAGGAATTCACAAGTAAACTACATTCATATATATCTAAACATACTGGTAAGAAACTCATATCAAACAGCCAGTTTAAACTCACGCCCTGGATCTCTCCTGGTCTTGTTAAATCTATCCACAGAAGGAACCAACTTCATGAATAGGCGAAAAGGTATCCAGATAATATTTTAGTACAAGCTCATTGCAAAAAATACAGGAATTTATGTAAAAATTTAATTAAATCTACGAAGGAAAATTATTATAAAAAGTTCATTTACGAAAATACATACTCTCCAAAACGTTTGTGGGAAGCATTTCGTGATATTAGTAAAACTAAAAACAGTAAGTCTTCCGAAATTAAAACGTTGAACATCAATAACATATACTCTTCCAATCCCAAAAATATGGCAAATTTTGCTAATGAGTATTACACATCAGTGGGAGCCACACTTGCAAATTTTTTTATTTTAAAATGTAATAAAACTGAAACCGAACTAGCCAACTTAATCACCTCTAATCTCGAGCATAAAATAGAAAATATCCAAACAACAACAAACCAAGTCGTAAAAATAATAGACGACTTAAAGACATCGAATGCTTGTGGACCAGGTAAAGTCTCAACAAATCTGCTTAAAGTAATAAAATCATTCATAACACCTCCGATTGCGTTCATTTCTAATCTAAGCTTCCAATCGGGCATGTTCCCTGATCATTTAAAACACTCAATTATTACATTGATTCACAAAAACGGAGATAAGTCGCAGATTCAAAATTAACGGCCAATATCTCTGATAAAATATCTCTGCTAAAAAAACTCGGTCTCAAAAATCATTGAAAAATTGTTAAGAACCGTCTCACCTAACCTTGAACATAATAACATACTTTCTAAGAGACAATATGGCTTCCGAGCAGGATTAGGTACTGAAAAAAACTGACGAAATAAACTGACGAAAATTATCTCCAATAATATCGACGAAGGAATTAAATGCATCGCGATCTTCCTGGACTTAGCTAAAGCTTTTTACACCATCTCGCATAAAATTCTTTTGAAAAAATTACAGCTAATCGGTATACAGGGACAACTATTTAAATGGCTGGGTAGTTACTTAGAAAACAGAAGCCAAAGAGTTAATATCAATGATACTCTAAGCGATCCAGCCAATATCGTATTTGGTGTACCACAAGGAAGTATTTTAGGGCCTATTTTGTTCAATATATACATCAACAACCTATGTAACCGTAACCTCGGCGATCACCTTTGCTGATGATACAGTATTGATTTATGAAGGCAAAAGCTGGAACGAAGTTCATAGTTAAGCAGAAATTGGTATAAACAAGGTTATGCAATGGTTAGAAAAATAACCTCCTTACTCTCAATATGGATAAAACCAAATTCATACGTTTCAGTGCAACGCAAGCGGGACAACCCCAAGATGTGTTAAAAATTACTGCTCACCTTTGCAACGAAATAAATACTTGTACTTGCAATAACTTAGAATGGGTGGATGGTTTAAAATATTTAGGAATCATTATTGACAAATTCCTGAGATGGGATGAGCACGTCAACTCAACTGCCACAAAAATCAGAAAACTCACTCACCTTTTCATGACTATTAGAAATATTCTATATGTAAAAGATCTAAAATCAATATATTATGCCATGTGTAATTCTTTACTTGAATATGCATCCCTAGGATGGGGCGGTTGTGCCAAAACAATTTTGGATCCCCTAGCAAAAGCGCGGAAATCCCTAATAAGAGTCATCTTTAAAAAACCCTTCAGGTATCCCAGTGATGAATTATTCAAAGAAATGCAAGTTCTTGATGTCAGACAACTGTATATCAGGAAAATTGTACTACACATACATAAACAACGTCACCACTACCCGTCTATCGATCACTATCAAGACACCAGACACTCAAGAAGTAATGCAATAGTTTCAACAAAAACCATGACATCCCTTGCTCAAAGACAATTCTCATACTTGGGACCAAAATTGTTCAACATAATACCCGATACATGGAAAATGAAAAGTACAAACGTCCTGCGTAAACTGATCAATGTATGGCTTCTCGATTTAGGGAGGGTCAAAAGCGAACATATGCTCATTAATAGATATGTACAATTTTAATAAAACCTTCATATTTAATTCATTACTACTATAGACAAAATTTAAAAAAAAAATCCATATCATACTTTAATCTTGTACACTTTAAAGTTTTAAACTTTTATACTTCATAATTTTAACTGTTACATCTCATATGTAATTCATTTTTACTCTACACTAAATTTTAAAAAAATATGCAAATAATACTTTAATCTTTTATTTTTTATAATTTTTTATTTTAAACTTGTACATCTCAAATGTAATTCATTATTAATCTACACTAATTTACAAAATGCATATCATACTTTAGTTTTTTATACTTTAAACTTTTACTCTTTTTACTTTCAAATTTTACATCTCATATGTAATTCATTCTTTACCTACAGTAAATTTATAAAAGGCATATCATACGTAAAACTTTTATACTTTAAACTTTTATACTTTAAACTTTTATACTTTAAACTTCTATACTTTATACTTAAACTTTTACATCTCATACGTAATTCATTAATACTCTAAATTAAATAAAAAAATGCATATCATACTTTAAACTGTTATACTTTACACTTTAAACTTTTATATCACATATGTAATTCATTATTACTCTACAATATAGTACATTAAATTTTTTAAAAAATGCAACATACATAAAAAAAAAACACGATTATTTTTTTTTTCTTCTTAAATTTACTTTATGGATTCTTTTATATTATCTCATGTATATGTATATAAATATGAACTAAACTTATCAATTTGACTGTCCTAAAACGGGATTTGTTCCTAGTTGGACAGTCAAAGCCTTCTTAAATATTTTTGTAAAATAATGTGTGTTTCAAATAAATATTATTATTATTATTATTTATTATTAGCGCCATCTCTAAGCGCGTATCACGTTCAGTTTATCCTTAAGTAATCACTTATGATATTGATTATCGAAACGCTAATGAATGTTTTTTTTTAACCAATAACTTAATTATTATTTAAAAAAATACGAATTAGAAAGAAACGAAAAAAAGATGGCAATACCGTATTTTTATTTTATTTTAATGTTAAATCCACACAGGAATATTTAAAAAAAATTTTTTTTGAGAAATTCGATGTCTTTCAGGGCAAACCAAAATTGCCATCGTGTTAAAAGAACTAATACATTCAAAGAAAAAATGGGGTTTATCAGTAAGAAAAAGAGGGATTTCGAATTTAGGGCGAAATCAGGTAGTAGAAACAAAATAAATTTAAGCACGTGTAATAGTTAAAGCATCATGTTTTATTGTTGATTATAAAATACAAATAATACTGGAAAAAGCACATGTATTATCATTTAAAAAATACTGTATAAAATAAATGAATTCAAAACAAATGCAATAATGTAAAAGACCATAATTTTTAAGTAGAGCAGGAAAAAAATATAATTTGAATCTAAACAAATTCCGCTGTCTCCTTTCTTATCAGCAATGGGCATCTGAAAATCAGCAATTTCCTTTGGGTGAAAATATTTCGTCAAGGCCTTTCTTTTATTTACATGTTCATCCTTAGTGATTATCACATATGTGATCTGCCCAAATGGTGGTTACTGCAAAGCTCTCCGAACCATTGACTCAAGATGGATGAAGAAGCTCAACAACCCATAAGTCGAAAAGCGAATTACTAAAAACCTTGAGAATCTGTATAAAAGAACACTGAAATGATTTACACCGAATTTCTTCATATCCACAATATTTATCTCAGATAAGTATTTTTCGAAGTTATGCATTATTCATTGAAATGAATATAAATAGTATCTTATCAAGAAATTTTTACAAAAGTGCGACAAACCTTAAAAACATTTCTCGGAAATCAGTTATCTCGTCGGCGAAAGATAAAAAATATGAAATAATTTCCAACATTAAAGGTAGATCCGCACATAATATAACGCTTTCATATTGCATAATACACTTCTTATATTTCTATCTATCTTAGGGTGATAGTTTTTCGTCTTCATCTCATCCAAAGCCGAACCAGTTAAGCCACGATGGTTATTTAGACCTGCAATATTTTGACAGCGGAAATAGTTAGTTACTGCAGAAAAAGGTGCCTTTGGGTTGGTTACTCCCTCTTTCTTCATTATCTTACTTCTTTATTCGATAGTTGGACTTGAATGGGGAATATTAATTATTATGCAATTATTACGGTCATTATTACTGTCTTCTTCTTAAACTGCCATCTTATCTGAGCCGTTTGATGTTTACGGCGCGCTAGCTGGACCCTTTCAACTCTAAATCATAGGTAGAAGTTACTTGATGTCTACTGTTTCAGATGATGCTATAGAGATTTGCTATCTCTCTTTTCTTCTTCGATCGTCTCCATCTTCAATAAATAGCTCTATGAACAGAGTGAATAATCTACACTGTTCGTTTCATCTTACGTTCAAGATGTTTAACGAAAAGGTTTTTTTTCAGAAGGTCTTCTCCCATTACCCTTTGAATAGTTTTAATGATATCATCAGGGCGTAATACATAATCATACGATTTATCCGGTTTGTGTTCTTCCACACATAATTTTAGAATTTTCGTTTCCATATCCTGCCGACAAATTCTTTAGCAATATTTTTTTTGTATTGCTCTCATTGGATTTCTTCTTAAAATATTTTACAAACACTACTCGTCTAAAGCTGCCAATTCTACTTTTAGGTACATGTTCGATTTTTTTTATTTTCTCTCCATTTAGCGTAATTTTTCGAAGAGCAAAATTATTTCCAATGAGTACCTTCGGACTTCCTTCAGTACATGGTACAATGTATTCAAGGGTCCGTTGATCATATTTATTTTGATAAATTGGCACTATCATTCCCATATTTTGTGTGAAACCTGTATTGTGTACATGATCCACCACTAAAATCTGTAATCATATTTACATAGCAAATACGGTAAATTTTTTTTAAATACAATAAATCCGCGAATATTTTTCTAAGTGGCCTCTAAAATTAAGAAAAAAAATCTTTTTATACTTTTTATACTTCAAAATTTAAAACAAAAATAAATAATATACTTCTTATACGTACTAGATATTTACGAAACCTTTAAATAAATAAAAATATGTCATTCAGTTTGGTTGGTTATTTATGACTCAAATCCAAAATTAAGTTATGTATTAAACAGACAGCACAGCCGTTCCACTTAATAAGACAGAACTAACTAACTAACCATCACGCCGTTTCTCTGCAGGGGTAGGCAGAGAGGACGGACTTCCAAACAATTCGATCTTGGCGTACACTTCTTGCTTCATGCACATTCATACAACGCCTCATACATTCTCTTCTGTTATTCCGGCTTCTGACATGGCCCGACTCAAATATTTGATTCACTTGATCGTGCCATGTCTTCCTCGGATGTCCCCGGCTTCTTTTTCCATTCACATTCGCGTCATACATTCTTCTTACACTCCTTTCTTCGTTCATTCGCTCTACTTGCCCGAACCATCTTAAGACATAGTTTGTTTTATTTTGTTTTTGTAGCTTTATTTAGATGTAAGCAAATTTTCATACATCTAGTAATAAAAAACATATAAGATACATAATAAAATAAATAGAGTCATAAAATTATAACGGAAAGAATACAGTTAATAAAAAAAAAGAAATACAGTTACCCCAGTTCAAAAAAAAAAAATAGGGTTTAAGAAATACAGTTAGTACAAATAGAAATACAAGTCATAAATTTTTCTTTATGTATATAGCACATGTTTTACGGAAAGTGCCAAGACTTGAGGCTTCCTTTATGGAATTTGGTAGGTTATTATAAAGTTTTTGCCCTTTATAAAACACGCTGTTCTGTGTACACGTAAGTTTTGTTTTGGGAAGCCTGAAGTCTCGGCAACTCCTCGTAGGATAATTGTGAATATTTTCATGATACATAATATTAGTTTGCAGATATTTAGGAAGCATGTTATTTTTAAGCTTGTACATCATTGTTAATGTATTATATATTATATGTTGTTTAGTTGTCATCATGTTTAAGTTTTGTAACATAGTTTTAACTCTAGTAAAGATATTACATTTCAGAATCATCCTCATTCCCCTATTTTGTATAACCTGTAATTTATTATTTTGGGCCTCGTTACATAAGAATAGAATACTAGAACAATAATTTAAATGAGGAGTTACAATAGAATTGTATACAAGGTGCGTTGTCTTGAGATCCAAGTTATTCCTAATTCTTTTTAGGAAGCCAACTTTTTTAGCAATTTTCTTACATATGTATTCGAAGTGTTTGTCGAATTTTAATTTATAATCTAATATTATACCCAAATATTTAATACTGTTAACCCTTTCTATCTTTATGTTATCAATTGTTAGTATTGCATGTTCGGTTCCACCTTGACTATCAATAATCAGAAATTTAGTTTTCATAATATTCAGTTTAAGTTTGTTTATGTTTAACCAAAGTTTTACATTATTTAAGTCATTTTGTATCTCTTCAATGGCGTCCTGTAATTTTTTTTCTGGCTATATATAACAATGTATCATCAGCAAATAATTTAATGGCACAATGCTTTAAAACTTTAACAATATCATTTATATGTATAATGAATAACAATGGACCTAGGACAGATCCCTGTGGAACGCCTTTACTAGTATGACGTGGATCTGATATTATACCACCATATTTTGTTACTTGCGTTCTTTCTGATAGATAATCAGCAAACCAATTAATTTCTTTACCGTTAATTCCAATATTTCTTAATTTTTTTATTAATCTATCTCTATCGATTGTTTCAAATGCCCTTTTTAAGTCTAAAAATACTGCAGTAATTTTACTGTTTTTATCTCTATAATTTTTCCATTCTTGTATTACATAGTTAATAGCGGTTTCACAAGAAAATTTATTTCTAAAACCCGATTGTTGTCGAACTAATATCTGCTTTGTCTCAATATATTCAGTTAATTGCTTCTTTACAATGTATTCAAGTATTTGTTCATATTTGGGTAAGCAATTTATCGGTCGGAATTCGTCAAATTTTTTTGGGTTATCGATTTTCGGAATAGGAGTTATTACAGTGCCTCTAATTGTATGGCTCTATGCTTACGGCCCGCAATTTACCAGGGTCTGAAGTAAGAGGTCGATTTGTGTCAGTATCCTGGCCTGGGTTGAGGTCTTTTTGATTAACCACCGTTATACGTCAGCGAAGTTGCAAGATTGAATATGTAATGAATGATTTGATTGACTGACGGCTAAAAAAAACGAATATTTTACATTTAAAACAGTTAATTGAATAATTTAAGTGCTATTATTACATTGATTATCGAAATGCTAATAATGTTTTTGTAAAGTAAAATAACTTACTTCAGTAGATATGATACAATTTATCCAAAAATATGAAAAACATTTAAACGACATTCTTTATAAATAGATAAAAGATATGCTGTTCGATTAGATGACGGCCTCCATGGTCGAGGGGTAAGGCTCTCGACTACGAATCCGAAGGTCGCAGGTTAAATACACGGCGTGCGCAAGCAATTTTTAATTAATTAATTGTAGTTTCACAATTAATTCATTTAAAAATAATATATAGTATATTTGCCCACGTTCCCGAGTGGAAGATACTCTCAGTATCGCCCTGGTGAAAGACCCACCATTCAGAATTGAAACGTTGCTTTAAATGGGTTTTTAGCCGTGTTTCGTGACCAGATCTGAATAGCCAGGTATTTCCCCATTTCCCCTTTTCCCCACCTTCCTCTTCCCCTTCTTTTTCCCCTCCCCAATACCTTCAGACTCTAAACATTCCCTATTTGGGAATGCCATAGTCTCACTGGCTCCAGCCGGTTGGGAGCAGTTTGGGACTCTTGTGCGGTATATAAAAAGAAAAATTCTTTGAGAAAAAGAAAGAAAATTAACAAGAAGGCGAATCCAGGTAGGACAGCTACTAGACATAAAATAAATACACGCGAGATTCCAAATAATTTTTTTTTGTCAGTAAATGGGATACAGTATTAAAATAATATAGGTTAAAGCACTAAAATAATAATCTCATTTAAAAACATGCACTTATATAAAAATGCTTTAAGGCATTTTTAATAACGTAAAATAAGGAAGACCTACACGTTTCGATACTCCCGTAAGTCGAGCACCGAAATGCAGAAAGCCATGAGATTTTTTATTAATAAACACTGAAATGATTGAGCAGACATCGCGTTACATCCACAATAAGTATATACATGAATTTTTGTCTGTCTGTCTGACCGGTTTAGCTGAAAATAGCACGGTTTGTTCTTATTAGTGCCGGGAAGGTTTAGATAGTAGTTTGTATGAAATCCAATAAGTAAAACTGTTGCTATAACGTTTTAAAAATAATAGGAAAAATATTGAACCCGCCCTGTTCTATCGAGGTTAGCTCATAGATAGACGACTCTGGTTAGCCCCAGATTACATATTCAAAAAAATTAGATTTGTTTGGGTAGAATATTTTCATAATGGAAAACACAAGTAGGTACCTACCTACATAAGAACTTCATTATTTATATATAATTTCGAAAAAATGTGTGGTTGTAATAAAATAAAATTTTCAAAATTAAGTTTTTTTGTTTCTTTGCTTAGAGAAAATTAATGAATTAAATTCACCTAAACGACAAGTAAGAATTCACAACTTCATAACTTTATTCTAAAAAAATAAAATAATCCCGAGCAAGGCCGGGTACACATCAGCTAATCTTTATTAAATAAAACAAAAACTTTGGTTTTATTTACTTTATTAATTGTGATTTTACTTGGAATAGTAGGTAATATTATCTAAGTATAACAGTACTTTAATTAACAAGGTAATTTGTAGTATCATAAGCGCATTCAAACGGTCATAATACAAAGAATCTGAAGCATGGAATTACTACATTGACCGCGAAGTTTAACTTATCATTTTAAAAGTATATAGTATAACAAAGCAAGTAAATATAACATTGAAAAATAACAAGTAATTGCAACATAAAAAAAAAAAAAAAAGCAAAGCAAGTAAATATAACATTGAAAAATAACAAGTAATTGCAACATACATACATAAGCATAGGATTAAGCGCTATACAATCCAGTAATATACGAATATTATAGTATATTACATAAAACAAAACAAATAAAATTAATTACTATATTGATTTTTGAAACTTGCAATTTTATCAATACCAAATATATCGACCAGCTCGCAGTGTTTATTGGAAACGGAATGATTTTTCGAAATAGTAATTAGTATTGAAAGTTATTACTAAAAATGAAGGTGTTTTTGCATCGAGTTCGCTTGCCAGATTTATTAATGCAAATTAACTCCAATAATTCAGGACTGTCAATTAGAGATTTTAAGATTTTTAATTAAAAAAATAAGGTAGTTCACACTCTCATATCCGATAATTTAAGAAGACTAATTTCAGTGCGTAAGTTGTCCATAGTTAATAAATGCGATGGGAATTTTCATTTAAAAATGTAAGTACGGAAGGATTTTATTTTGTCCCCTTTGTAACGATTGACAACGGATTTTGTAATGAGGTGAACACATGGTTGAATTGCATTCTAATCTGCTTCGATCAATACAAATGATTTAACGTTGACACACATTTAATTTTGCCCTCCATTTTAAAATGAAGCCGCGAACTTTCATCCCATCACTTCATTGATGCGAAAGTTGAACTTCCACTAACGAACCACTAATTTGACATTTGACGAGTGTCACCGAAATGGACCCCATTCTGTCACTCTATTATATTTCGTACATTATGTGTATTTTTGTTAGGTTTTAAATTTTACCCTGAATAAGCTCGGGGTAAGCGAAACTGGTTGGTGAAGATTTTAAATTAAATTATGGGTTTAAAACAAACACTTTTTTTTCATTTAATAAATATGTCAAACTACAAAGTACTTTCTACGAAAACAACATATTGTATTATTTATAGGAATGATTTTATTTAATGAAAATATCAGGCTAATATCCGAACAAAATATTTATTATTTTAAATGATTAAACTAATGTTTACAAGACAAGATTTTTTTTATGCATAGCACAAATATTAAACAAATTATTATAAGCAATAATTATTATCTGAAAAATCATACAGATTGAATAATCTTCCGAGTCGGCAGCATGTATTTTTTCTCGGAAGATTATTCAATCTGTATGATTTTTCAGATAATAATTATTGCTTATAATAATTTGTAAAATATTTATCTTTAATGATTATTTTATCGAAGTATTATATCATTTATAGAAATGATATCAACTAATATTTAAACATTAGCTAGGTTAATTCTTGAAAATAAATAAATGCATGGTCCGTAATGAATGAATGCATGTTCAAATTATATAATTGACTTACTTCTATATTAATTGGTGAAAGTCTTTCGTTTTCATCTCATCCGAATCATTTGAGAACAAGATTTTTAAATGTGCTAAGACTGCACAATATGACAGCGGAAATAATTCTTTATTGCACCAGTAACCAAACGTGCCGCATCTCTGTTTTTCTTCGATCCTCTTTCTCTTTATCTGATTGCTGGATTAGAAGCGGGAATAATTGCGTCTTTGTTCTTCTTAGTCTGCTCTCTGACGGTCCGGTGAGGAAGGAACATTTCACTCGTTACTGCAGACACTGCACAGAAAAGTCAAGTTTGCTAAAGTAAGGTAGCAACGCAGTCCATTGAGGGACTTTTCTGCGCAATGTGTCCAGTAGCGAGTGAAATGTTCATTCCTCACCGGACCGTCAGAGGACAGCCTTAAACTGCTCTCTTATCCCAGCCATTTGAGATCTATGGTGTGGTGAACCACCTGATCTGTTTCAATTCCAAATTATAGAAGGTATTAGAAGATGCCTACTGTTTCAGATGATGCCAAAATTTCATTATCACTCTTTTCTTTTTCGATCGTCCTCTTCTTCGTCAAGCAGCTGGATGAAAAGGTGAATTATCTACAATTTTGATTTCATCCTTGGTAAAGATTTGAGACCCTGAACGAATTTGGATCTTTTTAAAGGATTTTCTTGTAAAAACTGATGTACCGTTTCACTGATGTCACCAGGGCGTAACAAATATTCGTAAGTATTTTTTGGATCGAAATCTTCTTCATATAATTCGTTTAACTTGGTTTCCATATCCTTCTCATCTTCATAGTCGCCCACAGAACAAATTCTATAGCCATATTTATTGGCTTTGTTCTCATTGGATTTTTTCTTTAAATATCTCACAACCTTGAACTCCTTGTCTAAAATTGCCAATCCCACTTTTTTATATATATTCGATATTTTTATTTCTTTGGTATTTTGTGTAATTTTTCGTCGAGGAAAATAATTCAGGATCAATCCTTTTGATTTTCCTTCTAGAAAACACCGATAAAGGAACGTATGATATCCGTCAGAAGTTAATTCATGAGTTGCTGCAACGATAGAATTTTTTGAAAAACAGTTCATAATTCGTTCTACTGCATCTGTCGCTAATGCCACACAGTCCATCGATTGACCATCGGCGAGGGCCATGTATTGACATTCAAAATTTCGGAAAATTTTGCATCCTAAATGAATTACAGCTCTTTCCAGATCTATTATATTATGCCTGCATTCCTTTTCCAGTCTTCCGAGTATTATTTTCGCTTTATATACACGTTTTTTTTTATTAATATAATCAATATAGGCAGCCAAGCCCTTTGTTTGTGGAATAATACTCACGAGCATGCTCGCGTTCGAGGGTTGCTCCAGTGATGGGGTGATTTTATTTTTATTTTTTGGAGATCGTTGTTCATGGATGTATCCTGCGTATTGATCAAGTTTTTTTTCAAATTCATCCGTAAAAGCATTTACGAAGAATTTAAGACGTTTTACAACCGGAGACTGCTCGTCCATAAAAGTTTCTGGTGGAAGTGCTTCAATTTCTGTGGGAGCCCTTACGATATCCTTTCTGTCTTGGTCGTCAATATTTTGCTTCGGCACTTTTTTTTTCTTGCCAGATTTAGTCAGCTTCGATTTATTTTTTTCCACCGTTTCATCTATGGTCTTCGGAAGTTCCAGCTCTGTTGACTGATATTGTTTTGGTGGTTTTCTTTTCTTGGAAGTCTTAAACGTTTTAATATTTTTTTTAAAGTTTTTCGTTTGTTCCTTTTCTGCCATTTCACCTTCCCGTTCCATAACTTTAGGTATCCTGTCTTGTACTAGAAACGTCGCACGCTGTAGTTCTAGCGTGTGAGAGATCTTGTTATGTATATTCTGCCTTTTACTTAACCGGAGACGACAAATTTCTCCATGTCCCAGATCTCCTTTGATTGATAATTCTCTAAAACAATAAAAAAACGCAAGTTTTTAATGTGAATGGTTTGTTTAGCAAATGATAAAACATAGAATTTTTTCCACGCCCTACGAATAAAAATAATAACATACTGGGTAGCAGAAACTCTCAGTTTTGTCCTAGACTACCACTCCCAACTGCTCCCAACTGTCTGGAAACTATGGAAACCCCAATTGGGGTATGTTATAAAGCTGAAGGTAGTGGGAAGGGCAAACATATGAGGAATATAAAGGTGAGAAAGTCATCCATTCAGCACCCATAAATTTGATATTGACGCCTGGGGATATAATTATTTATCTGTGAAAAAAAAAAAAAACGGAAAGCAAAAAATTTTTCAAAATCAATCGTTTTCATTACAAACCTCGACAAAGTAATTTTGTATTATTATAATAATAAAAAAAATATATATTTACATTATATATTATATTATGTATAATAAACTCGTATTTTTCATTATCGACATTATTCGTGTATTATTGTTAATTTCGTTCCAAAGGATCGAACCGCTAATTGGAACTTGTTGCCACCACTGTCAAAAAACGTACAATTTGTGAAAAAGTATAAAAACAGAGTTGCACTAATGATTACAAGGTAATTCCAACATGAACCTTTATTTGTCAAAAAATTACTTGCAGTAATACTCCATGTAATTCAGCTTTTGTAAACGAAAACAGTCGAAACGAGTGTAATATTGTCCGATTTAGGGTTCATTTTTGAGTAATTTGCACTGCTTGCGCGATGTATCCCATGAGGTAAAGTTACAAAAATACTATCTTGAGGAGGATAGTTTTTTTTAACATGAATGGAACAGGGCCAGGTGCAACTGAAGAGACGAAAATAATTGTTTGAATAAAAACATGTTATTATCATCATCAAACGATTTTTAACTAAAAAAAACTCTTTGAAATTTATGGATAAATTATGTTTTTTATCAAAGTCTCAAGGTAGGCACAGTTTTTTAGTCTCTATAACACTTTGATAATGCCTTCGGTAAACTAAACAGCTGTTACGCGTAATAATAATTTCATAGCAGAAATTTTTCTTATGAATAAATCGTTTTTCAAACCAGGTAAGAATAAAATACTTTCAATGCACTGATATTTATAAAACAACACGAGCTAACTTTATCAAACTGGCATACATGTTCGACCCCTCTGCTGATAAAAACTTCCAAGAATTATTTATTATACGTTGAAGTAAGCCATGAAATTTTTTTGATTCTTTCAAATTGTGCATTATAAGGATATGAACATGTCAACACGTCGACTTCATTTTAATCTTCGTATTCTTAAAATTCTGTTATCTTTTGGTGTATTATATATATAAATATATATATATATATATATATATATATTTATATATATATATATATATATATATTTTTATTATAATGATAAAAATAAAGCTTTTAAAATATTATAAACCATCAGTATAAAGTAAATGTGGAATAAATTACAATAACCAATCAATTAAAACAAACTTTATTTCGGTCATTATTTTTCGTAAAAGTCACGATAAAACTCAAACTGGTGGCAGCTGGTCCATTATATTGAATTTACCTGGGCTTTTTGAGATTTTACGATGTCTATGATTCCCAAAATTTTGAAAATAATCATCCGTGCGTCACTTTTCCCATTTATACCGCTTTATATTATTAAAAAAAATCAGGTTTAAAGAAATCCACATAAAAATTTATTCACAGCTGAATAATAAAAAAAGGCATGGTGTATTTATTTCTTCTTCTGGCCGAATGCAAAGATATCATCGATTGTCATTCAGTAACTCTCTAATAATCTATCCCGACTCCTTACCCTCTTTTGAGAAAATAACATTACTCGTAACTTAATCAATGCGCAATCACAAATCCACACACAGACACATGGGTAAACATACTCGTTCTCACACACACGCAAACATATACACATTATTCACATAATGTGAATAATCACCCACTAGATATTCTATAGAGAAGTGTTACTGGATTTTTAAATGAAAATTTAAAGATATTAATAAATGATTAAATATAAATTCAAATTTTACATGTGAAACACGTAAAAACAAAAAATGTATAAAAAATAACCCCTGCATAATATAAGAAAAAAAAATTAAGTTCCTGGTAGAAGATAAGACAAAAAATAGCTTTGGTCCTAAATCTCTATATATAAAATTGAATATTTGTCTGTGTGTCCTCGATTTTCTCGAAAATTACTTAACCGGTTGAGCTTAAAATAGCAGTTTGTTTTTATTAGTGCCTGGAAGGTTTAGAGAGTAGTGTAAATCAAAATCATTTAGTAAAACTGTTGTTATGACGTTTTAAAATTAGTATGAAAAACCATCAACCAGACATGTTGAATTGAGGTTTGGCCCATAAATATTCTACTCTGGTTAGCCACACATTACATACTCAAAAGAAGAATGTTTGTTTAAGTAGAATATTTTCATAATGAAAAACAAAAGTAGGTATCTACTAAAGAATTTTATTTTTTGGTACATTTTGAAAAAAATTAATATTTGGAATGAAATAAAATTTTCAAATAATGTTTTTTATTTCCTTGTTTAGAGATATTAATAGTCGTCACAAGGCATCACTTTCGCTGTCAAATCAATTATTCACAACTTCATAACTTTATTAAAAAAAAACGAGGTCAGGTACACATCAGCAAGTACATTATATAATGCACCTAGTACGATAATTATTAAGTTCGGTCTTTTTATTTTAATTAATTAGATAAGAAGATATGATTCTACGAATAATCATGCTTTTTTATGCTTTTATCCTCATACTTAATACCGATAACGCCGCTTAACCCGTTCTCTGCCGAGCACTCCCATAGGAGTTGCAAACGTTGTTTTCCCAGATGCGACTCACTCCCATGGGCGACCAAGCCAAATTACTTTTTTCTCGTTCAAAAAAAGGTGGCATATGTACATCTTACACAGTAAAAAGCGGACGTGTGTGTTGTATGTTTTCCACCTACGTTTATTGTATATTGAATCTACATTCACATAGCTTATATTGAGGGGGGAAAAAACAACGAAAAAGGAAGCATACTCGTACGTTAATCTTAGGTAGAACAAAGCCAGCAGCAAACGTGTTAAATCGTAAGCAAATTGTGGAAAAGTTATAGATTTTTTGTCTTCCCTATTAAAGTTAATTTTGACGCTTTGCTGATGGCATCATTTTATGATAAGAATTGCTTTCTTATAAGTGAATGTCGTCGGTTAGAAAAACATGCTGATCTATTTTTGTATTCAGAATGTAGCTTCTTCGAACTGTCGAAATATATTTTTTTAATACCGCAACAAGAGTCGTGACACAATGGCGTCGTCGATTGAAGAGCGTTTTTTTAATACTCGACATATTCTGGAATAATTCAACACACGTATGAATTGACATACTATTTACGAACGAATAAATACGAAAAAAAAACTAGCTTGAAAACCTAATCTAACCTTACCTAATTGATCTTTTTTTTTTAATTAAGAAAAAGAGTCTTTTGGGTTCGGTTAGATTAGGAGTTACAGCGATTTTTTTTCCGCTTTTTTATTTAAAAATGTGCCGATTCGAGTGCGTTAAATTATCATTGAATCGCTTTAATAATTTTGTTTTTAAAACCGCTTTGAACTGTTGTAATTAATTAATACTTTAACTGTTGTAATAATTGTTGTAAAACTCGAATATTATTGTTGAAAGGTCTAAGATGAAAATAAATACAAGAAACAAAATGAATTTTAATGTACCATAATACAAAAAAAATATATTTTACGGAATATTTGAAAGTAAAAAAAACGCTCCTCAATTGGGGTATGTTTGGAAGCCAGATATGAGGACGAGAAAGAGATGACGAAAAAGAAGGTTGTAAAGTGGAGAAGTACCCGGCTATTCAAATCTGGTCACCAAACACGGCTAAAACTATTTCAAAGAACGTTTCACTTCTGAATGTTGGTCTTTCGCCAGGGCGATACTGAGTGTATCTACCACTCTCAAATGTGCCCCTAGTATACATATGCGTAATATATAATGTGGATGCCGTGCAATTTGAGAAATTTTTGAGAATTTTAACTCACCTTCAATATTTTGTGCACACACAACTATCTTGACAGGTCTGCAACGCTGAACTATGATTATGAGTTTCATAACCGATTGAAGACATTTTAATCAGAAGACATTGTATCAGGGCCGCACTCACCATACGGTGATTCAAATCAACATTATTTAAAATATTACTTTTTTAAATTATTTGTAAGTGTTCAAATCATGTGAACATTTTTCAACGTCTCACCTTACGCTCTGCTTGAATACGCAATTCCGGTCTCAATCACTTTTTTCGCATTGTCACCCCTTCGCAATCATTTATATATACAGAAATTTGGGTTGACGTCACGAAATTCATAATTTCATATTTGAATTGAGAACCCCCTTGCGGGCGTTTAAAATTATAAAGGTCTAACCACAAAAATTCATGTTTTGTCACTTTCGGTCTACTATCAGAATATGATGTAAAGTGAGATCTGGAGGTCTCTCTTTCTAAAACACATGTGTGACCTTAAGAGAAAGGGAGATAGAACGGGTGTTATGAGGACCGTCATTTGGTTCCCGATACGGAACAAATCGAATCAAAGGGTTCAGCTTGGTTTTTAAATAATCATATTTATTAAGGACTCAAAGTTCTACCTTGTACATACACCCGCTTAAGGGGAACGGCTGCGGTGCCTGTTTCATACAAAACTGAATTTTGGATTGGAGGTTAAAATACCCATCCACACTGAATTATCTATTTTTTAAATTAAGGGTTTAGTAAATATCTAGTATGGATGATAAGTATTTTATTTATTTAAGTATTTCATTTTAGGAATTGATTTTTCGCGATTTTAGAGGAATCTTTAACAATTATTTAGGGCCTAACGGTGAATTAAAAAAAAAGTTTTAACACATCTGCTTTGAAAATATAATGAAACATGAAATTAATTTTATTTTAAAAATATTAAAATAAACATTATGGTGGACTTTATTAAATTAAAAACGATCAATTTACGGTGGAACACAAATTTGCCATTCAGAATTTAAAATATCGACCCGAAAAAACCTTTTTTTTTTAATGTTTTATTTTTATATTTTTATTTATGTAATCATACTTACATAGCAAATGCGATATATTTTTTTAAAAGTTTCACATCGCACTTTTCGTTCGTGGCTCAAAATTATTGCACAGTGTGACATTTCACGATTTTATTTGGACAACTTTAAATAAATTTCTGTATGCTACTTAACTGCGTTTATGAAAATTATGTTTATTGTTAGGAATAGTTAAGTAATAATATAATTTACATGGTGTCTGGAAACTCATGGTACATACAGTGGAAAAAAATGATCATCTGCAGCATATACGATTTCCCAAATAATCGTAAATCACACATCCTTTATTTGGTTATTTATGTTTAATGGGTGAAAGTCTCCAAGGCCAATACAATCTAAAAATCAAACGATTTTCTCGTTAAGTAATTTTTTTACGCCAAATATTTGGTCACTCATTTTTGAAATATTAAATTCAGTTAAAAATGATTTGAAAAAAAATATTTTGCTCTTATTTAAATACAAGGTTCTAAAAGAAACATTAAAATAATTTGGTTACGATTTACGCAAACAAATAATGTTTACGTAGGATACATTTAATCTGACAAAATAAGTAGAAAAAATTGGTGGTCACTAGTTAACATACGCAAAAAATTAAATAAATATACAAATTACCTATCTAATTTTTATTCTAAATAATCGACTGTGTTTATGAAAAAGGCGGTAACCCTCAAAATCTAAATTTTACAGAAGAAACGAAAAACGTTTCAAGAGTAAATTTTTAAGAATAATAAACAATACATTTCAGCACAAGGAAGCGCTGTAATAGTCATTGTTATTAATTTAAACAAATAAGAAAAGAGAAACCTAATGCATTTTGTTGTTAGTATTGGTAAATTTTGTTAGGAGATTTCTGCATAGAACCAGCTAGTAAGAATAAAATTCCACGATTGTATCAATTTCACCGAAATCGTTATAAGATGGATTGATAGGCATTGCTTGCAAATTTTCTAATCCATGTTCAGTACCAGTAGACTGTACTGCTTCTGCTTCGTTTTAAAGACTAATCGTTCTGTTTTTTTTTCTTGCACATAAGCATGCAACAAAGTCCAAATGCAAAATTTCGGCAGCCATCTTAAATTTCCCGATACTTTCAAAGGGTGAGGCCCAAAGAAGAGCCGCCTGCAGGGCCTAGACTGCTTCTTATTATGTTCATAAATAATAAATTGTTCGTACATCAAGGTTTGGGCTAGAAATAGCGTTCACATCAATGCCATATGAGTGCAAGCAAATAGCGAATACTTTATTCCAGATTCATTCGTCTCTTGTCCATGCTGAAAAATAATATCAGTTTTGGCAGATTTTTATATCCCTTTCATTCCAATAAAATCAACATTATTAAATCTAAGTCACCTTTAAACAAAATACCATGTCGAGTGTCGACATAGTATTTAACAAAACACTCCAATATTCTTTATTAGATGCGATATTATCTGTAAGATGTGCTTGGAATTTTTCCATTAATGAATTTATTTTATTTTTTTATTGATTCATCTATACAATCTCAATATTTTATAAGGGTTATGATACTGTGCCCTGTGCCTGTCTCACTAGAAGGACCTGTGTTGAAATACTCAATTACATAGGTCGTCCCGCTGGTTAAGTCTGTAGGGTACGTCCTGATAAACCCTGATGTATTTATGTATAAAAATATTAAAGCTGACATTATTTGATTTTTTTCTACGTGTAACGGAACCCAAATATTTACTTTTAGGTATGCATTTAATTTGTACCTATTCCATTTCAATAAGCGTTTTCCCCGGATACGTAATTTTTTTCGGGATACAACCCCTCTGTTCCTCTAATTTCTCATTTACAGCTGAAACGGATACTTATAGATTACTCATGAGATTTATTATGATTTGTAAATTTTATAGTCATTGTCGCCTCAGCGGAATGATTGACTTTCCACGGTGAAATTAGCAGTAACAATATTTCATACAAATATGACAGCAACTTGCATTTTTGATAAAACCAAGTTAAATGACAAGTCACAGAGTAATTTCTTTTCATATCAATACCGCACCAGAGTTTCGACTGCTCTCAACTGTCGGGAGCCAGTGGGATGATAGCATTCCCATTCAGGGTATGTTGTGATGATAAAGGAAGTGGGGAAGGGACGGGGATGGGAAAGAGGAAGTTTGTAAAGTACCTGGCTATTCGGATCTAATCACCAAACATGGCTAAAGCCAATTCAAGAAACGTTTTGATTATGATTGATACTCTTCTAGCACTCTGGAACGTACCGCAAAAATAATTTCACCCTCGGATTCAAGCTTCTCTAAAACGACTCGTAGATTTAGCATTTTTCCTCTCGTGCGAATAATTTCCGGACATCATGTATATATAATTAGTACGCAAAGAAAATATATATAATTACGTTCATTTAAAAAGAAAAAAAATTCATAATATAATTGCTTTTACTCGTGATAACTGTTTCTAATTCGAAAATAATGCCTTTATACACACGAACAATACTGTACAGCAGAATTTTTTTAAAATATTTAAATTAAAATAATAAATATACTAAGTTTTAAAATAGAGTTCTACAAAATAAACTTTAAAACAGAAAATTAATAAATATACGTATATGTCCATATTTCATTTTAACTGGCTCAATGTGCGCTTTTAAAATATAAATTTGTACTAGAAAGTAACATGTTCTATTAAATTGCGGAAAAATTTAAAAATACCTTTACTTACTTGTAGAAGAAGTTTAGTATGAAAAACATAAGATTTCTCTACTAGATTTCAATCATTCGTATGAATAAACGAAAAAATGTGAGGAAATAAGTCACTGTAGCGTGGCGCTCAGACAAATCCTCACTCCCCGAATCTTGAACGGCAACTGAAGATCTAAACGGCCTAAGTGCGAAGACACGTAAAACATTATTAGACGCGCCGGCGGCGTATTGGAGAAGTGTAGGGTCGAGATTGCTCCTACGGGCTTAGAAAATGATTCTTCCCGAGGGGTGTATTTTATTTAATTCCGATGAACATATTCCTAAAATCTCTGATTTTTTTTTGTGTGATATCTCGGGAACTTACTAATTCATTTTCTAGAAAAATAAAATTTGAGGTTACCACTAACGTTATAGTTATAAAACGCTTTTAATAATTTTTAAAATGATGTACGTAAAAAAAATTGAAAATATACGAATTCGTCCGAATTAATTAAAATGTGAGTCTCGGGCAAACCCCCCATTATAAGTGGTGATATCAACTCTCAAGTCCCTTGTCAAGTATTACTGAATAGTTAGTAATACAGAGGCAAAACTCAGTCACCTTTTATGATTATTATTATTATTTTTTTCATATTGTTATAATCTTTAATAATTTTTAAAAAGCATGTGTTCTAAAGAGTGTGTTCATGTGTTTGTTAATAAAAAATAAAAATCAATTACTAATACGTCCTTTATTTTTAGTGTTATAAAGCATTCAAATATATATTTGCGTTTATCTGTAGGCATGTTTTTGTAGATAGCCCCTGTGATCCTAAGTTCCGGCGTTGTAGAGCGAAAAACCGTGCACACTTATGAAGGCGGCACAGAAACGGCCTATTGAAGGTATACCACCACTTTACCGACGGAGGTATGATCTCTCCTTCAACGCACAGACTCTATTTTTTTGTATAGCTACATTTATTTTTTTAACGATTCTTCACCCTCCAGTGTTCCTGCGTATAGTAGTAAGATAAATCACTTACCTAATAATACAAATAATAATAATGGGATGATTTATATAGCACCGTTTTTGTGAAAAATCACCTCAATGGCGCTGTAGAAATATTATTTCATATTTTCCATCTAATTATGTGCAAACAGGTTCATAAAAACTTACTTACCTAGCAGGTGGCTTCAGATGAACACAGTTTTATTAGAAAATTTAAGGTTAGAGAGGATATGATTTCTACAGTTGCTATTTTATCCTTCCTTTATATTGATATTACATTTATTAGAAGATTGGTAGTACAGGTAGAGTTGGTATTTATTTGAAATATTTATACTTTTTAGGACTTACATATTTAGTTATTTACAGTGTTTAGGGATGTGGACGTGAATTTTTATTTCTTATTCTATAAGTAATAACATTTTTTCTACACTTATTCTCGAGATGAGAGTAATCTTCACACTTTGGGTTTATAAAACACACTGAACAATAATAAACTAAAAAATAGGTAGAGGTAATTATAAAGTAAACAGATATGACAATTTGTCGAAAGTAACCAAATAGAACGGACGTAAAAGGCGAACTGACACTGTGGAAGAGAATTTAGATTTTTTTTTTTTTTTACATGAATACCGCACAAGAGTCTCAACTGCTCCCAACCGTCTGGAGCCAGTGAGACTATGGCATCCCCAATTGGGAAATGTTGTGAGGCTGAAGGTATAGGGGATGGGAAGGAGAAGGGGAAGAGGAAGGTGGGGAAATGCCTGGCTATTCAGATCTGGTCACCAAACACGGCTAAAAGCCATTTCAAGCAACGTTTCAATTCTGAATGGTGGTCTTTCACCAGGGCGATACTGAGAGTATCTTCCACTCTGGAACGTGCGCATATATATTATACATTATTTTTCAATTAATTAATTGTGAAACAGCACAAATTAATTAAATAAAATTTTGTTGCGCACGCCGGGATTTGAACCCGCGACCTTCCGATTCGTAGTCGAGAGCCTTACCCCTCGACCATGGAGGCCGTCAGAGATGAGATGAACTGCGGGAGAACGAGTGGAGACTGAAGCCGGTGGAGATAATTTGTAAAGGAGAACATGTCCAGCCCTGTGGTCCTAGCACGAACGACTTAAAATTGTCAATATTAACATGATAAAGATTTATACCAACATTGTCGCTGATAAGTCGACTTCCCCTAGCACGCCCAAACAGGCCATAAGGTGTGACAGTTGATCGTGATTCCTGGCTGCTACGTTATTAAGACCGTCCGAACTTTACATAAAGCTGATGTTTATAATCATGGTTTTCACAGATTTGTTGAGGAAATCAAAATCATTAGTGTATTGATAATGATCGAAGAGAAATTGATCAAAAAACAACCAGCAAATGCCTAAAATAATAATCATACTGAAGACTTTGATGTTTCATAAAAACCTTAAAACAACATATTCTTCGCAAACAACAATTGAATTAAAAGGGCAGTGGGATAAAATATTGTTTTTATAATATAAACTTATAAATTTGTTCAAAAGAAGTAAAATAACTTTGTGCAGTCATATTTATTAAATTAATAATATTTACTTTATTTATAAATGAATTAAATAATATTCTTTGTATTCACCACTTGACTAATATAAAGGTATCTACATGTTTCGAAAGCGATGTATTCTTCATCAGGAGTGATATTAAAAATAATAATGTCAAATATAGAAAAATTATAAAAAATAGAACACAATATACAAATTATAAACATAAACAAAAATTGATTAAAGTAGGTAAGTAATTGATCAGAAGTGCTTTTAAAAAAATATTATAAAAAAAATATTATAAGATATTGAATAACAAATTTATATTAGAAATTAAAAAATAAATTATTAATATTAATATGAACATAAATTTAATAGTTAACTATTTAAAAAAATAAATTATTATTATTATTAATATTAATATGAACATAAATTGAAATAGCTATTTAAAAAAATATATTTGATTTTTTTATTAATTTTAATTCACTATTAACCATTTTTCTGATTCTTAAAATTTAAAATTTGTCTAATTGTAAACGCGTTTTTTATGTAATTTTTTTTAAATCTATAATTTTTATATCAAATGAATGATTGGTTTCTAAAATACGATTTGCAAATTCAGAATAGTTGTTATTATTTAAACACCTTAGGTGTTCCTTAACTCTAATACTGAAATTTTTTCTAGTATAAATAACTTAGAAGCATTAGAAATATCAAAATCAAATAAAAATAATATATGCCAAATTTTAAATAAACAATTAGATTTAACCCAAAGTCCGATTTTAAGGATGTTCCCTTTCTTCCCCTCCCCACCCCCTACCTCTCTATCTACCCCTTAACCCCGCCATCTGTGATGCTCTGTCCTATTCTACCCTATCGTGCTGTCTCTTTTCCTCACTTTCTCAGTCTCCATTATGATATCTCTGTACTTTAATTATAGTTTATATGTGTACATTCCTGAAGAAGGTTGAGTCCAACCGAAACCGGTCGAATTCAGAAATATATATAAAAATAAAATAAAGTGGCTTAAAACAAAACCATTTTTTATTTAAATTATAATGTCAAGCCACAAAGTGATTGCTTCCTTCGATAAATTAAAAAAGTATTTGTATTTACTCTTCGAAAAGCAAATCTGTTAATGATTAATTCATCCTTTTTACAATTGTGCGGAATTTATCGCAAATCTCCTTGTTTCCATAAGCTGAGATAGATTCCGAACTAAATCAATTCGCCAATTTCAGTCAAAAACAGCAAATAAGTAAAAAGGTTCCGATTATTTGCAAAGAAAATGTTTTGCCAGAGTATTTAGTTCGGCCTTTGTAAAAATATTTATAATTTGCTTACCGCAGTCAAAATTCCCCGAAAGAAACGTGGACAGTGTTGCGAAACGTTCCGACTTGATGGTGTTACTGTCACTAAACTGTTCCCGTATTATATTGAATAAGCCTAAAATAAGTCAAATAACACTTATCTGTAGAATGTAATGCGATAGTTTTGATTATTCCCTTTTTACCTATAATATTTTTAAAACGATTGAATGCACAGGAAACCATAATTATTGTTTCATTCTTTAAAATCTTCAAATGATCACTCGCTGCCAGTCAATACACGAATGATGACGTCACGCATTCGAGAAATGCTTGAACCCGCTTAGTGCCAAATTTAGGTTATCACGTGGTTGCATCCAGCTGCCGCAACATTAGGCAAAATATGGCTATTATGGCGAGATACTTTTCACTGTTTAAACTATAGATAATTGAGACGATGGAGATGGGCCGTGAACCATTATTATATGAAACTGCGTCCACAAAAGTGTCGCCAACATTGTTCATCCATACTACTGCAAATCGCATCTACGCCCAGCGTGGGGGTCCTTTGTTAATACCAATACACCAAACACCTAACTTTCATTGGCTCCACCCATATAATATAGAATACGCATCAGAATTGACTTCCATGTAGATTTGGATAGAAGGCCGTGTACATTTTTTGACTTAGTATCTTTTTGTTCTAGCCCGAAAAAGTCAATGAAAATACAACGTTCTTATGCTTCCTGCTTCGTATATTTTCCATTCTATTTGATCGAAATGAAATGATGATGAAATAATTTTTAGGCCTCATTCCCAGACTTTAGGATCACGAAATACGTCCACCTCGTATTTTTGCGTTCTTCTTTATTCTATGTCTACACTAGTGGTGGGCGAAGCGGCTCGGTTTAGTAAGCCGGATCACATAATCAGCTCTCTGTAAAGACAATCCACAAGAAAACTGGACGAAAAAAGTATCGTGTAAGAGCGTCTTAAGGACGTCTTTAGGAGGGCCAAAGGAGCGAGGGAGAGGGCATGGTGCGGGGGGGCGCGAACCGTCCTTCAAACGAGTCGGATCACCGAACCGATATACCACAAAGAGCTGATTTAGTGATCCGGCTCACTAAACCGAGCCGCTTCGCCCACCACTAGTCTACACCGATAGTCTTTGATAGTCATAATTAAATAAAAGACACTTGTTAAACACTATTCCCCCTTTTTATTTATGACCGTGACCGGTTTCAGCCTGTGACAGCTATCTTCAGACTGTTACATCAGGGGTACCTGATACCCAAAATTATATATAACCCATAGTTTAAGAATTAAATGTGCCATTCTGAAGATAGCCGTCACAGGCTGAAACCGGTCACGGTGATAAATAAAAAGTGGAATAGTGTTTAAAAAAGTGTATTTTATTTAACCATTGTAATGGAATTCTACCATGTATTAACAGCTTCAAAAATATAAACTTTGATAGTCCGTGTAGTTTGGACGTAGCTCGGTGACAATCATCACGCTAACGTGCCAAATCTCCATTTGTTTGTTTCTTTTATCAATTTTTTAAGCTTTCCCGAAAAGCGCGGAATTGAAAATGACCCGTTTTTGTCTTGGAACACATAAATAGATCGATTTTTGTTTTCCTTAGACATACTGCGCAGACTCTCAGATGGGGGATGCGGCCTGCACAGCCACGTCCTACCTGCGGGGGGTGAAGGGCAGGGCGGGTATAGTGGGAGCTCCAGCTACGGGGGCCACCTTTCGCTGCGGCATCCCGGATGACGTGGAAGGAGAGAAGTTCGGCACCATCGTGGAATGGGCCCTGGACGCTGGAAAGTCTATCGGTCAGAATTTCATCATATTTTCAATCCTAAAGGTAACATTCGGTATAATTGAAAATTTTGGAAAAACAGTACTATTTGGTAGTTATCACCACATACAAGACTTGATACAATGAGGTCGTCTCTTAAAACGATATTTCAATTTGTTTTCCCTAATACAGTCAAATAAATTTAAAATGTTTTGTTTTAAGGCATTGTTACAACAAGCAGCGTTACTCAGGCTTCGGTAGCGGGAAGCTATGCACACACCAGTCTCTCCTCTTGGCAGAGCGATGCGGATATCGTACAAGGCGACATCGATCAAACTGATTGTCCTGACCTAGCCTACCAACTCATACATAAACACCCTGGAAACAAATTCAAGGTACGTTTTAAATTTCCCTACCTCCCGGAACAGAGATGGAAAATAATGGAATGGTACAACACATAAAAGAGAAAGATACATAAGGTCAAAGGAGGGAGGGATTAAAAGGAAGTGGGGAATTTTGAGTTAACGGGAAATATATCTAAAACAGGAATATTGTTATTAATTTTAACCACTACATTTATTTCTAAAATTTCTAAATTATCTAATTAAAAAACTGTGTATAAAATATTGAAAGCATCCAAAAGAAAATTTTGTATTGCCTCAATTACAGAATGAGCGCACCTAAACGGGGACATATAAATATGTTCTCGGTCTATAACGTCTCCATCCTCTCTACACAACGAACATAACTTGACCTCATGACCCTCTCTAAAGTCTGCAATAACTTTATCAACTGTCCCGCCTTACTATAACTGTTTTGGCATATTAAAATTCATTATTGTCAATTAGTTCACTACCCCCCCCCCCTTACCCTGACCCGATCCCTAATATGTCACTGGAGAGAGAGTGCGTGTCCATCGTCGCGAATAAGCAGCTGGCCAATTCTGGAAGTGAAGTAATCAGTGAGTTGAAGTTCTAAGGATCCACGAACCAGGTAGGCATATTTCAATTTCCGTGGCTTCCTCCCGTTTTCTATTCAGCACTTCCTTCACCTCATTTCCTCAACTTCGCCGCCAGTCCAGAATTGGGATTCATTTGGAGCTATCGAAACAATAACTAATTCACTAAAGTACGACCCACAACAACCAGGTTTAACGACTTTTTCACATTAACCGGACGCACACAAATGCTGGTGTCCGGGATCCAATCAGAAGAACGTGCTAGTTATTTAATCACAATCAAACTTTGATGGATTCAGACACTTTTTTTATTTATAATATAATAAAATTTACATTAGCTCTGTTTGTTCTGCCAGTTTATAGAGCGTAAAGAGCTTCATAATACTGCATTATTAAGTAAAAACGTCAAATTTCAGACTTAAGAGGAACGGCTGCGCGGCCTGTTTCATGCAAAACTTGATTTTGGATTTGCGGCCAAAATACTCACCTAATAATATAGTAAATATCTGGTACGGATGAGAAGTAATTTATTTATTTTTGTTTTACATTACGAAATATAGACCATTAAAAGAATTGATTTTTCGCGATTTTAGAGGAAACTATAACAATTTTTTGGAGGCTAACGGTGAAGTAAAAAAAGTTTTACCCTATGATGAAATGTAAAATAAGATAAAATTTAAAAAAAAAATTGCATTGTGGTGGTCCTCAAATTAAATTAAAAACGACCAATTTACGTTCTAACATAAATTTGTCGTACATAATTTAAAATATTGACCCCAAAAAATGTTTTGTTTTCATGTTTTTATTTACGTAATCATATTTACGTACCAAATACGATAATTAAAAAAAAAATACGTTAAACCTGCAAATAATTTTCTAATTTCACTCTCAAATAATGAAAATTGTTTTTTTTTTTCGTGTCATATACTTCATAATTTGAAAAAAAACTCTTTTGTACTAAATATTTACTAAACCTTTAATTAAAAAAATATATATATTTATAAATCATTCAGTTTCGATGTGCATTTTGGCCTCAAATCTTATTGTTATGTATGAAACAGGCAGCGTAGACGTTCCTCTTAATGTTTTTTGCCACTATACTCACGAAATGCCAGAATTATTCAACACAGAGAAGGTTACCAACAGATAACGGTCCGTTAATGAAAAACGGTTCGTCAGGTAATGGAATTTTGGCAGTTCGTATAAACTGGCCCTAGTTATACCAACATCTAAATGTTATTTTCTTAATCTTGTTCATTACGCTGCCTTGCATTATTTCGGCTCTCCTCATTCGTATTGAAGGTGGTAGATAAGCACATATACGCCTCAAGAATCGCATTTATCCTTCATCCAGTCTAACAATTGTGGCAATAAGTGAAAGTGAGTGATTTTTGTAGCACACTTTAATAACATAAATAACTTTTTTGAAACTTGTACAGATTTCAGTTTTGTTTACGAGGTAAATATATATATGTATTTTTTATATTTAGATAAGAATTTCCAATAAGGAATTACAGTCCATTTTTTTAGTCGATAATATCAGTATATATTTAACATATATATATATGTTTTTTTTTAAAGATAGTTTTCATAGCTTAAATAATTTTCTAGAGTAATATTTTCAAAAGCACGCTAAAACACTCCAAATCTATGATCGGTCGGTTTTGAGCAGTTTTGAGGTTGGAATATCAAATGTCAAAATAAGAGGAGCTTTACCGAACATAATTTTATATTCTGTTCACAGTAAACCATAACTAAACACAAGTAATAAAATTATGTACTCTTTTTGAAAACTTTAACTGAAAGAAACGTAAATGGTTGGTTGTCGATTTGCCTATGAATATATCACATTTACGAAAAAAAATTTAAAAAAATATATATTCAGCAAGAATTACAGAACTTAACCCAAATCATGATAAAATTCCGTCAAAACTAGAAAAAACAACGTTTTTAAAATACAAAACAAGATCCAAAAATAAAGATTTCCGTACAAATCGAAAACCAGAATACGCGCGTGACGTCAGTTGTTCCAAAATAGTGGTGGGCGAAGCGGCTCGGTTTAGTGAGCCGGATCACTAAATCAGCTCTTTGTAGTGTATCGGTTCGGTGATTCGGCTCGATTGAACGACGGTTCGCGTCCCCCCGCACCATGTCCTCTCCCTCGCTCCCTTCGCCCTCCTAAAGACGTCCTTAAGACGCTCTTACACGATACTTTTTTCGTCCAGTTTTCATGTGGATTGTCTTTACAGAGAGCTGATTTAGTGATCAGGCTCACTAAACCGATCCGCTTCGCCCACCACTATTCCAAAAGAAATAGCAACAACACAATGAGGTGATTTTTTTATTAATTTTAAAATAACAGTTTATAAATTCTACGTATTAATATATAATAAAACTTGTATATTCTGAATCGGCATTTGCAGATTTGTATGAATATGTTTATTTTCAATGCCATAATATTTTTAAGCGGATTTCTTTCTACAAATAATCTTTCTTTGCATAAATTCAATTGGCGAAATGACGCACAATTCTTCACTTTGGCCAAAAAACGATTAGATAAAATTGCTGGTGCGCGATTGGGTTAGAAGTTCACGGGTATAGTTCAAATTACTTATCTATGTATGAAATTTCGATATTCACCATCTTATTTTTTTGTTTAGTAGGAAAAACAAACGTGAACAATGAAGCTTTTTTATTGTGAATACCGCACAAGAGTCCGAACTGCTCCCGACTGCATTACGTAGTCAGCGAAACTAGAATAATAATAATAATAATAGTTGGATGACTTGTATAGCGCCGTTTTTGTGAAAAATCACCTCAAGCATCCCCATATGGGGTATGTTGTGAAGCTGACGGGATGGGGGAGGGAAGGAGATGGGTAAGTGGAAGGTTGGGAAGAACATGGCCATTCCGTAAAACCGTAAACAAAAAAGTTATATTTTAGTGTAAGTTCAATAAAAAAATATGTTCAAGTTAAATTTTATTACATTGAAAATCTATATTTCCGATGTTTTTTCTTCACCCCATTTAAATAGCGCAATACGAGTATATCATGATTGGGGTCACTTGATTTCTATAAAATTATGGTGACCATTCGCACAGGTTTATGGTCCTGGTTAGTCGTTGTCCCAAACCAGTACACAAAAAAAAATCGAAAGTTTTATAATTGTCAATATATCAGAATCAGAATCGAAATTGGTGGAAGTTATAAAATTCAGAATTCTCTCAGTCACTTCCCCTGACGATAATTATTTTTAGAATCTGCTAGCCAGCCCGGGAAATTGGCTTCTTTAGCGCTGATATAGAATCATCTATATATTAATATTTCAATTTCATCAGCGGAGTTATTTTTAAAAAAGTTTGATTTTGACTCGCGTTCTATAACATCTGGCTCTGCAGTGGGTCGATTATTGCGTGAACCGCATTTGTGAAGCCCGGACTAAATTTGTTTTTCAATGCATTCGAATTTGGTCGAATTGTTCATATGTTTCGCACTTCAGTTAGGTGGAGATTTGCTTGGAGTCTTGAGTTGACTTAGTTCGAGCTTCGATCTTAAAAATATTACTTCAAAATTGTAAAACAACACTTTTAATATAATATACTAATACTAAATTCAAGTATCAATTTGCAATCATAAAGATACGAATTAACATTTGGAATAATAATATAATTTAATCCTCTTCCTCTGGGCGCAACGGGCAAAACGTTAGTGAATAATTAATTACAGAAATTGCTGATGAAATTTCTGGTGATAATAAATTATGAATGATAATTTCCGATAGTGTATTTAATGTATTGTAGAATTTTTTGGGGAACGATTATGTATAAATTTCTGACAACAGAAAGTTTTTTTAAAGTTTAGTGTTCAAATATTATTTTTGTTGGCAGACGGCAATTATTTTTACTTTAAATCACGAATAATTTAGTGCTAATTTAGATCTGTAGATTATTTCTATTTACAAAACGACAACCGAAAGAAAATTATCACACATCTTATCGCAATTTCCCATTGAACAAGATTCTAGATAATTACATGATGTAATTAGTTTCAGTAAGAAAAAAAACCAATTTGTTTTATTATACTTTTTAAAAAAAAATTTTTTATTTGAATGCCGCACAAGAGTTCCAACTGCTCCCAACCGTCTGGAGCCAGTGAAACTATGACATTCCCAATTGGCGAATGTTGTGAGGCTGAAGGTATTGGGGAGGGGAAGGAGAAGGGGAAGAGGGAGGTGGGGAAATACCTGGCTATTCAGATCTGGTCACCAAACACGGCTAAAAGCCATTACAAGCAACGTTTCAATTCTGAATGGTGGTCTTTCACCAGGGCTATACTGAGAGTATCTTCCACTCTGGAACGTGAGCAAATATACTATATATTATTTTTAAATTAATTAATTGTGAAACAACAAAAATTAATTAAATAAAATTTACTATAGGGATTTGAACCCGCGACCTCCGGATTCGTAGTCGAGAGCCTTACCCCTCGACCATGGAGGCCGTCAATTACTATTATATTTACAATACTATTATATTTAAACGATTAATCATTCACACAACACTACATAAGATCGACAGTCGATAAATTGTGAAATAGACATGTCAAAAGTATAATATTAAAGTTGTGCGTATTATGTTTTCTCATAAGCAGAGCGTACTGTACAGATCCGCAGGTATATAAAAAGATCCCGTAGAAATTGCATTGGAGCCCTAATGTTGTTTTAGTAACGCTTTGTGGTATAAAACCCCTAGATACCAGAAACGAAGATCTTAATATTCAGGAGGAACGCATGCCTCAAACTTCCACATGGTTAACATTTATATAATTTTAAGTTAACTATTCGTTCCAATAACAGCTCGGCTGTGGAATTGCTTTTTGATGGTTCCTCCCTTCTACAATTATTTGAGAGCGAATAACGGAGAGCGAAGCAAGTTTTTTGTTTTTGTTTTACATGTATACCGCACAATAGTCCCATCTGCTCCCAACCGTCTGGAGCCAGTGAGCATTCCCAATTGGGGAATGTTGTGAGACTGAAGGTATTGGGGAGGGGAAGGAGAAGGGAAAGAGGAAGGTGGCCTGTAAATACCTGGCTATTCAGATCTGATCACCAAACACGGCTAAAAGCCATTTCAAGCAACGTTTCAATTCTGAATGGTTGTCTTTGAGAGTATCTTCCACTCTGGAACATTTGCAAATATACTGTATATAATTTTTAAATGAGTTAATTGTGAAACAGCACATATTAATTCAATAAGATTTACTTGCGCACGCAGGGATTTGAACCCGCGATTTTCAGATTCGTAGTCGAGAGCCTTACCCCTCGACCATGGAGGCCGTCAAAGTGATTTATTTCTCTCCCTTTTTTCTTTTCTCCCTTCCTTCTTCTTTTCGTGTAATAACTAATTGACACAGTGCCATTCTCTACAAGAGGAGCAGTAGGGATGTGTTTGTCCTTGAGTTCTTCTTCCATTCACTTGCGTACCATAATGTATTCTCCTGACACTCCTTTCTTTGTCGATCTGCTATATGTGCTCGTGTTCTTTCTGAAATAAAGTACATAAAGGCAACGTCAATTTCAGGTCATCCTCGGGGGAGGCCGTGAAAATTTCCAGCCGAATGTGACCAACGCCGAAGGCAGGAGAAAGGATAAAAAGAACTTAGTGACAGAGTGGACTAACGACAAGGTGAACAAAAAGATAACGAGTCAGTTCGTTAGCACAACCCAAGAGCTGAACAGAGTCGGCAACACCACAGAAACCCTGCTGGGACTCTTCAGCCCCGGAGCCATGGAGTACCACATGTCCGCCAATGCCTCGCAGCCCACCATTGAAGAAATGACGGAAGCAGCAATCAAAGTCTTGTCCAATAATGAAAAGGGATTCTTCTTGTTTGTGTTTGGTAAACATTTTGATTTTATTGAATGGGTTCACCAACTGTTATTTACATTCAATTTTACGTTCTAAGAATGTATTCCGACATGGTAGACAACAGATAAAAAAAGATCAAGGACACTGATCTATCGTTTTCTCCTCTCGGAAAATAATAGTCGCCCTCCTTAAAACGGTTCTCTCGGAAATAACTATTGGAAGGTGAATGTACAAACCAGAGTGGCTAGTAGCAGCTAGTGACAAATTAAGAATAGTTGTAAAGGCAGACTTTGGTTAGTTATCTTTACCTAGGAAGATTTTTTTTCATTTATGTAGCTGATAGTGGAATCAATCTAAATTTTATTATTTTTATAACAGTCTTTTCAACACTTAAAACGAAGGAACGTATTTCCAGCGATTCCGTAAAAAAACAACTAAAAATTACGTTTCATTCGCAGGTGGAAGAATCAACGACGCGCACAATGAGAACAAAGCTAGAATAGCAGTAGACGAGACCATAGAGCTAAACAAGGCGGTCAGGAAGGTCTCAGAGATGACCAACCCTTCAGAAACCCTAATGGTGGTAACTGCAGACCACGCGCACACAATGACCCTGTCGGGGTACGCCAGCAGGTGGAACGACATTTTCGGGGAAGCCCTCCCACCAGACGATGACACTGATACCGATGGCTATCCATACCTCAGCATCAACTATGGAAATGGTCCAGGTTATAGGAAGAGGAACCAACAAGGGCTGAACAATCAAATTGTCAAAGAGCAGAAATATCTGAACCGTAAGTTTTCAATCTTCCCGAAAATGTTTATAAAAAGTAAGATTGCTCTCCTTAATACTTCTCTGCCTGTCTATTAAAAAATGCTCATGAATATACAAAGAGTATTATTCTTTCTTAGTTTTCTTGGTTTCATAGTGCGGATTGTTGCAAGAAACTTGAAGGATTCACCAAAATTTAAAAGTTAATATTCTGGTTTTGTGAAAGATCTATTCAAGTTCCGTTATTATTCAATAATAATAACAGAAATTTAATAGAACTTTCATGGAACTTGAATTTAATATTGATTTTTTGACAAAACGTTTAAATTTCACGAAACAACCCACCCTAAGTTATTTTATTCTCTGATTCTCTCCCATTCAAAATTGGCTATCTTCATGACAATTTTCGCCATTCTCATATTAGTAATGTAGATTACGAAGCCATAAAGAGTCCCTGTCTAGTTGTTATTTCATTCTCATTCCCATGGCATTTGGCCTCTTTCTTAATTGGTTTTCTCTGTTTCCAGTCCCTAGCCATTCATCTCTAGTCCTGAGGACTTTAAATCCTGCTTCTGTCTCCTAAAATCAGTCAGTCCATCTCTTATTCATTCTGCCTCTGGATCGTTCTACTGGAGAACGCATTTGACTATCATTTGCAGCGTCCCGTCATCTGGCATATTATATACATCCACATGGTCAACCCATCGCAGCATGAGGCATATGTGTAATCTTACAAAAGTCTATTGTTGTTCATGATTTGATTCTCCAGCTGACGTTTAATGTTTAACCTTTAATACCTGTTCTATATTATTAATCTACTAGATTGGTACATAACAGAAAACATAATTTATTTATTTCGGAGAGAAAATATGCAGTGCTCACAATTTTTTTCATGGATGCAATTAATTACTCATTAATAAATATTTATTATTATCTTTTCGATCGTAGGTGACCATTATTACCTTAATTCATAGTGATGATTTAAAATCTGTTTCCAGATGATCCGAGCTTCCAGTTTCCATCCGTTTTTCCATTGGCATCGGGAACCTCTGGAGCAGAGGACGTGGCTCTATTCGCCAGGGGTCCATCGCAACATCTGTTCACCGGAGTCTTCGAGCAGTACCTTATTCCGCACCTCATGGCCTATTCCATGTGTGTCGGACCGGGCATTACAGCTTGTCATAACTCCACTGCTGATGTTTTTTCTCCTTTAACGTCTACTAAAGTAATCATTTCTCCAATGAAGGTTAAATCTTCTTCAGTCGTTGCGATTTTATCTCCAGTATGTTTTGTTGTATTTGTATTCAGTTTGGTATTTTAAAAGGTTTTAATGATTACTTATAAATAAATTAGTGTTTCTGGGTACTTTCAAATACATCATTTTTAAAAGCGACAGAGCAATTGCTACGGAATCGGGGTAGACTTGCTATGAATAAATAGCTACGGGATTCGAGGAACGTTTACACCGTTCAGTTAAAAGTGACAATAAATGATTCAAGTCCTTAACATCAAGTACCAAAAAATTGTTTAATGGTATATACTAGTGATTACTGTCTCGTAGACCGTGTTCACGTGCATACCACTAAACTTTATGGGACTTTTATAAATTTAAAAGACTAGTGGTCTCCACACAGCATCCCCAAATAAGACAGGCCCCGAGGGAAATAATTTAAATAAAAATAAGTGGTATAAGTAAGAAATTTCGATACACGAAATATAAGATTCGGTTCGACAAGTAAAAAGTTAAATTGTAAATATCATCGTTAAGAGGAACGGCTGCGCGGCCTGTTTCATACACTTAATTTCGGATTTGAGGCCAAAATACTAACCCAAATCTAATGATATTTATTTTCATCAAAAGGTATGGCAAATATCTAGTACGGATTAGAAGTACTTTAATAATAATTGTCTGAGTTGCTTCTAAAATCACGAAGAATTGATTTATTTAATGGCCTATATTTCATCATTAAAAACAAACATAAATAAAACACTTCTAATCCTTACTAGATATTTACTATACCTTTAAGCAAAAAAAAATCATTCAGTTTGTATGGGTATTTTGGGTTCAAATCCAAAAATAAGTTTTGTATGAAACAGGCAGCGCAACCTTGTACGTTCGTGAAAAAGTGCCTTGTAACATCTCCCACAAATGAAAACACGTCCACATCACACAGCAAAGATATTTATTACACACGTCTTTAATTTAACATATTTATTATTTTCTAGCCTATACATCCTCTCATACAACATAACCGTTAAGATAAAAACATAGTATTAAATGTAAAAACAGGTAATCATAATGAATGTTTTACAAATGATTTCGATATTACTCCTAAAAATGAGCGAATGTACTGATTAGGCTGACACAATAAGATCGTTCCCTATTAAAACATGTAGCTATTAGTCATAATATGAATGCTTGGTGTAATCACTATTTAAAATTATTTATTTATTTATTTAAACATTTTTTTAAACTATTAAATCATACTCGGTTTTTACTTTACGCGTGACAGCTGTTTCGCCCTTCGAAACCACTTTCAATGTGTGGCCCGGCTACAATGTTTGTCAATGGAATTAATATAATAAAATTCTATAATTTTTTAAATTGTTTTCGCTCGTCATAAAGACATTTTTTCGATGAATTATAGACATATACGTGCAAGTTAGCTAAAGCATCTCTTTGAAAATGCCTTCCAGGGGAAACAGCTGTTACGTAAAAGATTATAGCCAAGAACTAAACAGTACTTAAAACTTAACTAAATGTTAAAACATTAAAAAAAATTACAAAATTATTGTGAAATTTCGAATGTGTACATAATATAAATAAACGCCCTGAATTTAATGATTTTTTTTTCCTCCCTCCGAAATTATTGATATTGGAATTGAAGTCTATTTAAAATAAATTGATGGAAAATTATTGTCTCTGATGAATCGAGTAAAACTTATTTTTTATTGAGGATGCAGAATAATTAAGGTTTAAATGACCAAAACTAGACATATGTTAATACATTTCCAGTTTGTATGTACATTTACGAGTATATGCTATTAACAATAATGTTGTTTCGGTAAAATGTATTATTTTTATTAACCCTACCTCAACTGAGTTAAAAGATACCAGGGTTTCCTATGAGTATTAGAAAGAATTTTGTTTTAAATGTTAGTATTTCTACCAAATTCGTTATTTTGTATTACGTATACAAGTGGACGTGGACGTTGGAAATGGACAAATGTAATTTCAACGATTAATTTAATGTTAATTTATCTAATACTTTAGGGCCGTTTCACAAAGTGGCGCGAACAGAGTTTATGATCAGCATAGGCAGTTGGAAAAAATGGTGATTTTGAAAGCAAGCCAACATGATGTCTTCGATATTTCGTTAGTAAAGTTGTTGTATTTAATAGATGCATCAACAAATAACACGGATTGCCATATTTGCTGGCATTCCCGAAAAAGACTGCTTATTATACAATAACACAAACAAGTTGACGCGCATTGCGCATACATCACCCATGTTAGTTTGAAATTATAGATATTTTCAATATTCGAACATGACGTGAACATCTTTTTGCAAAATTAGTTCGTGCCTTTGACACGTTATTTTGGTTCGGTCAGGGCGGCGCGCGTGGCACTGCGTTTCGCGCGTATTTATGAAAGTGAAGAATGATTTCTTAATAATTTTAAGCATTTTAATATTATTTATATTTTTATGTGAGGAAAGGTAGGTACGCAGTGTTTATGTGCCTATATGGACGGTGCTGCTTTGATTTCACACATATGCGGCGACTGGAGACACTAATAACGGCACCGGTTTGTGGATAGTTATTTTCATGTTAATTTGTCAATGCGTATTGTATGGTCTTACCGATGAGAGCTCCCTTATATTTTATGACTACTATTTGTTGGGTTATAGCAATGATAATATTGCACACTTATGCAATTCATAGACATACAAACAAAATAAGAAGAATCAGTGGACCATCCCTAAAAAGAAGAACAGTGCTTTAAAAGCGTGCAAAAAGAGAAAACCACTGATGGCAGAATTAATACACTTCTCCTAAGTACGATTTCGAAGGCTGGAAGCAAAGGTCACGTGATACTGTTTTGGCACCAGCTTAGTTCACTTCCGTCCACGTTTGTATCGCGTCATTTTGTCCGCGGTAAGCAAATTAGAAAACATTTATAAAAAGGGTCAATCTAAATACTCAGTACGAAATATCCAGTTTTTGTAAATAAGCCGAACCCTTTTACTTAGTTCCCCTTTTTTTTCTTTTTAATTAAATGAAAATCTGTCGTTAATTGAACTCCCTCGTACCCTCATACAAAGATGGTAGCCATATTTAGGAAATAATCGAAAAAAAAATGATTTTCGAAGTATGAGATTGATAAAATTTACGGAATTTATCAAGGACTCGGTAGCTCAATTGGTAGAGACGCCAGCTACGGAAAGACTAGAGGTTCTGAATTCAAGTTTCAGTCGCGAGCTTGTCTTTATTTTTTGTGTTTCCTTCTGGTTTTTTTTTTTTTTTGAGAATTATTACCGATATTATTTTGGTTCTATGACAATTCAACACATGTATGAATCGGAAGACTTTTGAAATTGATATAAAGTCATTGAAAGTACGAAAAAAAAAACATTCCCGAAAACCTGATTAACCTCCTTTACTTTAAACTATTTTTTCCTCTTTTACTTTAAACAATTTTTTTCTGTTTTTATTTTTAAAAAGGAAAGAAAATACGGTTAATTAAGTTAGGTTTTTTAATTTTGTTACTATGTTTAAGTGTTGCATAGTAAATCGATTTATATTTAATTCGTCATTTTATAACGTCATATAATTCGTGAACTATTGTCATAAAGGACGTCTCGTTTACTAGGAAATTTCCATTTTTAGAAATGTGCATCTTTTTGGAGGGTTGCATTGTAGCTTTGTATCCATGAAACGACCCTAATAATGAATATTTTATCTATCGATAATGGCCATGAATTGAAAGCTTCGATATTACTTTCTATGGTTGAGTTTTGTCGTAAAGACACATTATATGATTTAAAACTATATTTTGATTTTTAATAAATTACCTTGCCATTTTTACGCTGTTTTAAAATTAATGTTACTATTACTGAATAAGAGATGACCATATTTGCTGATCTAAATTAATTTGGTACCTTTAAAAGTAGTATCTAAAAAGATCTGGTGTATTTGTTTATTTAAAGTGATGTAATAATTTAGTTTTTTTATGTATTCATTAGTAATTACGTACAATTTTAGTTTATTAAATATACACAGATGTTAAATATAAAATACCTTTTTGGCTCTATAAGCGTTTATATGTATTGATAAAACCTGTCTAGGTAACTTCCTAATTGTGGTTCTTATTAGATTCACGTCTACCCCTAAAGTTCTGGCAAAAACATTATGAACACAATTATTTAACTACATCCCTTATGGCATCAAAACTCCAATCAATTATACAGTATTGCAATTTAATATTCATATTTGTTAGACGTGTAACTAATAAGTACCCCTAATTAATGGTAGATGTTTAATAAACGGTAACGTAACAATCACTCTTTAGACATTAAAAAGGATAAATGTATTTTATTACATAAACCAACGTAATCTGTTCTTATGGTGAATACATTGAACGACATAAATAAATACAAAATTGATGGAAATTGATGAAAATGTTATCGTTCATCGTTCTGCGAAATTATTAGAAAATTCAAACAGATAAATAATTTAAGATTCTCAAAACCAATGGTATTATAGGTGTTAATTTCAGGCTGTGAATTACTGAGTTTAATGTCACCTTAAGTTTTATTACAATTTACATTAACACTTATTTTTTAATACATAATATTCAATGAATGTGGATGCGAACGTAGGAGCACTAGGAAGGAATCTTTCCACTAGCTCGGATCGTCGCGTTGTTTATATTGAATTCTAATTTGGATCTTTAACATTGGAAGACATGCCGCCGGTACCAAGCATCTATCCTGATGCTGCTGTATTCGCTCACCACATTACTATGAGTGTATTTACTTTTGGGAAGTAATTAATCATTTTACAATGGGTTTTGTCTTTAAAGAAATATTTATATGCCAACACTTGGGTTTGAATTTGCGATAACTGTGTTCAAAGTTTAGGCTATATCACCGAGGTCATCAAAATATGAGATAGGAAAGAACTGAAAAGGTTTAAAAACCATTTATTAAAGACGGGTAATAATCAACATACACAACGACGAATTCATTCTTGGTTTCTGACCTTGAACGGAATTCCAAGTGATCTATAATCGATGTTAACGAAAATTAACAGGTCTGGTTGGTATTATTAATTCTCAAAAACTTCGCAACTTCCGATAGTCTACATATTCCTTGATGACGGATACTACAAGGCTTGCTGAAAGGTTATCTCAATAAGATAGAGAAAGCTCAATATGGCTCCACAACCCAAGTAGTCAGCTAACAAAAACAAAATCATGAGAACTTCAATGCAATATTTTTAAAGACACAAAATATCGCCTCGAGGATTATTTTTCTTATCTTTGATTTTTGTGATAGGAGTAACACATTGATAAGGTATTTAAAATTAGGCGTATGATTGATCGGCTATTTTCAAAATTACGTTGATAACGCATTTGAACCTCGTCTGATAATAATAATTCATTTGTAACTCGATTTGCTAAGATTTTTTTTGACAAAGAATGAAAAATATCAAGTTTATATTTTTAAATTATAGGCATGTACCATTTAACGAGTGCAAACATTTGTGCAAAAATGTGCCTTCATGAGAGGATTTCTGAAATTTGAACGGTTAACAGCCAAGCATTCTACATTTTTTGTGGAATTACAATATTAAATGTTGATCTTGGTAAACCGAGATCCACGTTTCCTCATATTTTGTTCTTTTAATTTTGTGAAGTATAAAAGTGATTTTATGAACATCAAACCGGGTACTTTCCAATTTATTTATTTTGTGATTATGAGAAATCATAATCCAAAATCTGGTGCCTCCTACAACACATGGTGCATCTTCTTTTGCCAATAAAATTGTTTTAAACATTCTATTACCGATACAAAACGTCCCACAGATAATTCACAGAAGAAGTTGCCTAATAATGGTGCAGTAGAGACAAAGCTCGGATGCACACATAATAATTTTGTTACACAGATAGGACATAGCACTATCGAAAAAATTGTCAATGAATATGTTTTTCAACACCCGAACAGATCCGCCATAATTTCTGGAAGTTATGTAATCAAACTGGGTGTTCAAAATAAGTCGAATAATGATCTAATCTAGTGTCTTCATTAAGATGTATTTGCAGGGAAACTATTTATAAAAACAGTATGAATGATATTCAGTTGGTTTCGCTCCCTTTGTCGAATCTTTAAACACCCTGTATCACTAAATGAACACATGCATACATACTTGTCAATTAGCAATTACAAGTACCTACCTTACCATAACACCAAACTACAAACTTAATACACTGAGTACGGATATTAAAAGCTGTGAAATCAAAAAAGCACTTTATTTGAATGTGTAAGCTGGTAATATTACCAACTACCGTAAAAGTTTTTAAAGTGTGGGGTTGGTACAGAATTATTAATATTAAAGAGATAAAAAGCAAATAAATGTTGATACCAGAAGAGGTAATTAAATGAAAATAAAACCATTGTTTAAAAAATTATTGAATTTGACACATTTTTTTTTCAAGTTATTTTAATAATATTTTGACGTGCTAAACTTCAAGTTATGAGAAATAAATAATATTTATTTATGAAGGCGGTCCCTAAACTCTATAAAATCTTGTTATTGGAAACCATTAACAATGCAAATTTATTATAAATGAATATACTAATGAAATTCCATTACTTGCTTTAAAGTACTTAATTTCTCTTGCACCAGAAAATGCGTGGAGATGTTTTCATTTGATGAAATGGATCTCTTGAGAAATGGCAACGACATTACTATTCCTATATTAATAAATATTATTATTGGTAGTAGAATAATAACCACATCATTATTTGTGGTTAGTATTCGACCTCCTATTTGTCTTTATTAATTAAATTAGTTATCGAACAAAATAAACTGTGCTAAGATTTTGCGAATTTTGTCAACAAAATGTTTAAAAGGAAGACATGAATGCATTAAACCTAGACATATTTAATTTTAACGTAGGCCTTTTAACCCTTAGAGCCCCGGTGTATAATTTATGAAAATAATCAGATTAATCTATGAAAAATAAATGGACGAATGACGAAGCGTAAAATGCCTGGCGAGTAGGGCTAAAGGGGTTAACATTATTTATTTTACTTTTGAATATGTTTATTGTATTTTAAAAGACATCGATCATAACAACATTACACACATAGCCATTATACTTTAACTATTATTATTTTCAAACACTTATCTTAATTCTAAAAGGGATTTCTTGATCTTTTAACCCTTTACTATCTAGGTAGTCAGAATCAATACCATTTGACAACAGGAGTCAATAGTAAAAAATAATGTTTACCAGTTTTATAAGAAATGTGAGTATGGTGAGTTTCTCTTCCATAGTTGGAATGGTAAATATGTAAAATTTTGAAACACG
The DNA here is from genome assembly GCA_022606495.2 of Halesus radiatus. Classification (NCBI taxonomy): domain Eukaryota; kingdom Metazoa; phylum Arthropoda; class Insecta; order Trichoptera; family Limnephilidae; genus Halesus; species Halesus radiatus. Next base: position 48,365 of record JAHDVE020006145.1, read on the forward strand.
TCAGCTTTTGAAACGGACACTGGGTAGAAGGAGGTAAATTGTTGAAAGAACTTGTTGTTCATTTGTTGATAGAACTTGTAGTTCATTTGTTTAAAAAAAATCATTTCAATAACGAATTTCAACATTCCATACAAATCCATTTTAAAAATCGGAAGATAAAAATTTTATGCTGTATGTTTATTCATAAGACTGATTTCAATAAAAATATCTATAAATATTCAACGAAAAATATTTTTAAATCATTAGAATTAATTTTACATTTATTATTATAAATCAGTTCTCAGTGGTCTATTATCAATAAACCATTTAGGCTTTGTTTAAATAATGGCTTGTTTATCTCTAATGAATTACACAATTTAAAGATTAACAGAGATTCTTGAGTTTAATAAACAATTGTTTTGTCTTGATGAACTTAAATCGAAGTGTTATTAAGAAAAACTCTTGAAAATTTTGCAATTGTTTGATAAAAAATTTCAGTGATCAGTTTTTCCTACATGAGAAAACGCGCTAAAGTATTTTAGATTCATAAAAAATACGAAATTTTAAAAAGTCATTTAAAAAAAATACACCTTAATCTAAAAACATAAATGGTTGGTCTAATTAAAACAAAAATGATGACTTATGCTATCATATTTCAATGCTATCAACACATTTTATTTTGATTTCTAAAATGGAAATTCAAATGCAAACTTTTAAGTTGTAATAAAGGCTTTCAGTGCAGAATTATAAATAAGATTTCTTCCAACAATTTATTCTGCTTCTTTGTCAAACTTTTATATTGTTGTGAAACGAAATATTGCAGATATTCGTAATTTAATGCAACGGTAGGTGGTGAATAATGAGGTTTTTATGGAAACTCAAGTGGAAAACGTTTAGATTTATAGAATTATCATGTTCAAAATTATTTCGACTCCTTCAAATAATTTCAGGAGGAAAATATCTTAGACGATTAGGAATATACACTAGAATAGGGATAGATTTTTTATATTAAAAACCTGATAAAAATTGATACAAAATGCTTTTTTACGTTGGTACGAATTTCGGTCTATAATTCGCTTAGCTTTAATCAATTTGTAAGTGGATTGTAGTTGAAGGTATTACAGTTGTGGTAAAGGGTGTACTACATAATGATGGGCTTTTAATTTCCCCATAGTTAAAACCGTGAAATAGTCACAAGATGATACAAATTTCGTAGTCATACTATCAACATATTTGCTGGCGAAAAGTTCTTTTTATTATGTAAACAATTTTCCTGCCAAACATCAAACGTTTGTGATCAATTAGTTAAAACCAACAGAAGAATGTGAAACGCGTGCTGAATTTCAAGAATTGGTGGAAAATGCTAGTGACAGGTGTTTATAATTCAAGGTGTAAATGATAAAGTAACAATGTATTATTTAAAAGGGGTACCATTTAAAGTCCTTGCGGAAACCTATTATAGCATATATATCCTAATGTCGTAGTATAAATTGTTTCAATCTTGGTTTTTTATCACATATTTCGACTGTTATGTGGCATCTACCGCTTGCTCAGTTGGACAATAGATGGCGCCAGTATCTGAACATCTTTTGGTCATGTTCGTATTAGTTTATTCGTGTCTTGGAGGACGTGTTGTTTGTTGGACTAGGTGGTCCCCTGGCAGGATTCCTTTAATTGGACCTGCCCAGGATGGCGGCTGAGGACTCAGCGCTTTAGTTCTTGGAGGTCAGAATCGTGACAAATTCTGAAATGAGAAAGGTTTGTTAAAAACTTGATTAAACAAAAGTTCCGTCCTTTTGTTTTAGTTTGTAAACTCCATTTAAAGATTTCATAATTATTTATTGAATGCTAAGTAAAATTTTGCAATATTGCTTTAGGCGTTGTTTGTAGTTTCGTTATTAAAATGGATTATTGTAAAAGATAGAAGAATAAAAGAGGACAGTTCTTTAGTGCCTTCCAGACAAGCGGTTGTCCCAGTAGTGTGGGCGACGGAAAAAATAACATATTAACCGAGTTTTTATTTTTCGACTTGGCAATAATAGCAATACGCCTTGTCTCCTCTCAGCAAAGCGGTCTTGAAATTTGAAATTTCGCTTTGGAAATGGCGATAAATAAATAAAACGTGGGTTAATATATTTTTCCCTCGGCCACACTACTTGGCCACCCTCTCGTCTGGAAGGCACTTTTATATGGTACTCATTATTGTTACATCGTTACTGGCTATTTTAACCCCATGCTATAGATAAAATGGAAAACTGCATGTCTGATACGTAGAAAGATCACAAGAATTATTTACCATCGTAGTTGACCATGCCGTCTCCATCTAGATCGGCTTCCTTGATCATGTCGTCAACCTCCTCCTCGCTCAGCCTCTCTCCCAAGTTGGTCATCACGTGTCGCAACTCCAGAGATGAAATCATCCCGTCATTGTTCTTGTCGAACACACTGGAAACAAAGGCGAAAAGATTCAATTACATTAAATATCTCATTAGTTGGACATTATGTTCCCATGAATGATTTGCATGTTCAAAAGCTGAATAAGTAATATAAAATAAGACGAAGACGTAAATTACAAGTATTTTTTTTAAATATTCTAACAATTGATATCAATATGTCAAAACGCAAACCGTTCCACGATGACAATAAATATTTAAACAATTTTATTAAATTATGTAATTACATTATGGTGTCATTTTTAAATAAAGTTAATGAGAAATGTTTTGTATAAACAGCTATTTAATATATAAATATGAACATGTTTCGGAAGCGATGCTTCCCTCATCAGGATACAAAGTATACTAAAAAGTAATGACAAGAATAGACAAATAATAAACACAGAAAATTAATAACATAAAAATAAACATAAAATTACAAACAACCAAAAGAATCAACATAAAGTAGGTAAGTAGTTAAAATAATTAATTACTTACCTACTTCCATCACTTATTGTTAATTTTTGTTTATGATTGTAATTTATGTTATTATTTTTCTATTTTTATTATCTGTATATTTTTGTCATTATTTCTTAGATTTCTATTCTGTATGTAACGAAAGTTTCGCTTCAGAAACATGTTGATATTTATATATTAAACACAGGTTTATACAAAACATTTCTCGTTCATTTAATTTTAAATGTCTTATAGAAATAATATACGAAGACAAATATTATGCCAGAAAGATTAAGAAGAATAAAAGGACTGTAGAAGTGTATGTGCTTTGGAAATTCTAGGTGACGTAGGTACGTAGGTTATCTAGGTACTTTTTGTGACCAATTTCTGTAATAAAAACCCTTGCATTATGTCCAATTCGTAAAATAGTTTGCCCTTTGGTTCAAAAATGTTGTAATAATCGGCAAATTTGAAAATTACAGACATTTGAGGGAGGTACATATCCAAAGGTGGATACCGGGAGGCTCATGAAAAAGAATATTATTGTACGGAAACTTACCGAAAAGCCTCTCGCAATTCGTCCTCGCCGTCGGCCCCCTTCATCTTCTTAGACATCATCTGCAAGAATTCGTTGAACTCGATGGTGCCATTACCATCCTGGTCCACCTCGCTCACCATATCTCGGAGCTCAGTCTCTGGAAATACCACAATGAACAAGTTAGATGAGTTGAATTTGGTAAATGGGATTGCTTGGAAATATTATTTTACTATTTAGAAAACGATTTAATTTACAGGGTTTAATGTTTACCCATTAGCCAATAAGTGCGATTTTTTCTGAGGGATAACACAATTAAAAAATGATTACCAGGTTTTGGTACAGAAATTATTCCGTTTATCCGGGCATTTGGATGTACGTTTATTTAACCATAAAAGTATTTGTTCTTCGTGAATGACACCTAACAATAAACAAAAAAACGAATTTCCTCAATAGTCTAGGCAGGAGATTACAAATACTACAAATTCTACGTTTTTCAAATGGGTATACAGGTCATTGAGAAGACTAAATAAAAGAAAAATTGTGATAAATGTAATGAAGATTTCGATAATAAGTGAAAAATGAACACCAAAAGATGGAAAAGCCTGATTTCATCACTAATATTAAAATATCATAGTAATCTTAAAAAATTGAAAAAGAAGCACGCACATAATACATGATTAAGGCAATGACAAAAACAGGACAAAAATATACATTTGAGAGAACATTCAAGTGAAAACCTGAACAAGGTTTTGTTAGAGTCCATAATTCAGACATACTAAATGATACCCTTCGTGGTTTAATTTCGTAAAGCCTGACTAAAACCGTTTCGACTGGTACCAAAATTTTAAATGCCCTGACTTGAGTTAACAAGTCTCGATATTCCGGACGGTGGAGAATGGTACCCATAATTAGTAGAGTATTGATTGTACCATATAATAGCATAGATGTAACAATAGTAGCAATAATACGATGATATATTATTTGTAGCAATTTCTCAGGTAAAATAATGAAAGGAGTTTTTTTGTTGTTGTTGTTATTTTATGACTTTCACCCATTAAGGGCGATCTCGGCCACGTTAAATCAGTTAAATTTTAATAGTACAGATTGTTCTTATAATAAGTTATTTTATACAGGATATAATATTTGGGCAAATAAAATTGAAGCAGATTAAATGTTAATGCAATTTTTATAAATGTATTTTGCTAATAAATAGTTAATTTGGGGGGAGTTGAGACTTGGAAGGCAGGGATTACTGGCAGTTAGTTCAATTTTTAGTTTTACCAATTCATGCATAAAGTTTGGAAATTGGTCATTGATAGGACACTCAAAGATATTATGGTCCGGAGTGTCCTCTGATCCACAATCACAGAAAGCTGACTATATGGAATATGGCGAGATGACTAAGACAAGAAGTGTGACCTAATCTCATTCGAGTTATGGAAGAAATATAACTTATTTCAAGTTTGTGTTGAATCGTTTTAAACTTTAGATTTACCTGTAGGTCTCTGGCCGAGGGACCGCATGACGACGCCCAGCTCGGCCATGGTGATGGTGCCGTCCTCGTCCTTGTCGAACAGCATGAAAGCCTCCTTGAACTCTGAAAACACCAACAAATTAATTATATCACTATTAGTCATGGTAAGTTCCCGGCTGTGCGAGAAATTTTTGAGCCTCCTTTTATTTTCAGAAATCTAAAATACCTTTCTTAACTTTTAATCGTCTGTGGTACTTTTTTCAAAATTTTCTTAAATTTTTGATTGTATTCATATTTTTTTAATAGTTACTTGTAAAACATTGATATATTAAATAAAAACTTCAAAGTTTTACCTGCAACTTGGTCTTCGGTGAGTCCATATTCCGACTGAAACAAAAATAATAAAATATTACTGACACGAAATTTCTTTCACGAATTTTCTTAAGTTCCTTACAATATTTATGGTCCGTCTTCCTAATGCCAATTTTATAAATATGATGACAATATGATATACAATGAATTTAATTAAATATGTGCAGTAACAGCCCCTGTGCATATATGGGGTCTAAAGGATTCCGAACATTTTAAATTAGGACATATTCAAACAATAGCATCGTAGAAGAATGTCCTTTCATCAGATTCCCTATGGCACATCTGTGCTGAATCAAGTGACTCCCGATTCCGTCGACTGGCTGAATAACCTCAGCATCCCTCTATGACCTCCACTATCTCTCCTCCACCATAAAAAGAAGAGTAATAGATTATTTTCGATCTGCGGATGAATGTCTAACAAGGTGAGAATTAGAATTCGTGTATATTATTTTTTTGGAAATATATTTAACAGATTGTGGGAATCGTACTTCGGACTATTGGTCCAAAAAAATAAACTTTACTCCTTTGTTATGGTGGTCGTTTGGATTGACGTTTCATAATTTCTTAGTAAATACACCTAGTCATTTATTTAATATAAATTTTTACAACCATACTTTTGGCAAAGGTACTTTACAAAAATCTTTTTTTTTTTAATTCATTATTATCCGACAGATAACTCAGTAATAATATTTAAAGTAGATAATACAGAGTTTTTATTTGTTTAAACTATGCAAATATCGATATTTTGACAGCTGTCATCCGAGAGAACCGGAAACATAGTTAAGCAAAAAGAATTTAAACCTAAGGATAAGTACAATATCGTATCCTTAAAAAGAACCGGGTTTTGATGCCTGGCGTTACATTTAAGGTACAATAATTTATCATATCGTCGCTGCGTCGCTATGTAAAAATATACAACTTTTCAGGTGGCGCAGATAACTAATTCATTAAAAAAGTGCGGGATATATTTCAAAGTGTATTATGAAAAAAAAATAATTTGATTAATCTAATTTTCTCCATATTTACTTTGAAATAAAAACCACAAGGTTTTTGAGTAAATCAGATATTTGCATCTCCTGAAATTTACCTCTTTTTACATAGCGGATTTTGCAAGCGCAACGACGACATTGTAAAATATAAGTACATTAAAATATTTTATCATATTCACAATCCTCCCCACTGAGGATTCCTGTTCCGAGGCGGACTGCAGGTTGTTGTGTTGGTGTTACTGATACGTAAGTTGTCTTCATAATTTTATCATATTCACAGTCCTCCTCACTGAGGATTCCTGTTCCGAGGCGGACTGTAGGTTTTTGTGTTGGTGTTACTGATACATAAGTTGTCTTTATTTTTTTTTTCATATCACAATCCTCCTCACTGAAGATTCCTGTTCCGAGGCGGACTGTAGGTTGTTGTATTGGTGTTACTGATACATAAGTTGTTTTTTTATATTTTTTTTCATATTCACAGTCCTCCTCACTAGGGATTCCTGCTCCGAGACGGCCTGTAGGTTGTTGTGTTGGTGTTACTGATACGTAAGTTGTCTTCATAATTTTATCATATTCACAGTCCTCCTTACTAAGGATTCATATTCCGAGGCAGCCTACAAGTTCTTGTGATGGTGTTACGGATACTTATGTTGTCTTCATAATTTTTCTGATTTCCTCATCTTCATGTTTACTTAGTTATATTTTGATGTAACCTTTGTAACTCCGTGGTATAAAGCATCGCTTGGAGAATTATTACACAATTTATTGGCGTGGAATTTATTGTGCCTGCGAAATAATTTTGGATCAAATTAAAAACTCACCTCTTCAGACTTTCATATCATTAAATTCAATATACCTGCGAGTGCCACTCATGTAATGCCTATATATCCTAATTGCACGTATCTTATTTTATTAATATCATTCGAAGCATCCCACTTCAATCCGTTTCTTATCGAGGGATGAATCACAATGAAGATAAATTCAAATCAAATCCCTCTACTGTACCACCCATCATAAAACATGATTCTCCTTTCCTAAAATTGAGCAAGAACATAAATAATTATTGAATAAATACCACGATTAAATAATATCTCCAATAACATGTGTTGCCCAATATTATGTTCACTGTGTGCAGAATGCTATATAAATGTCGCTATTAAAGAGTGTTTATCTCATGTTACCTGCCAGATAAGTATGGTCCCGTAGAATATTATCTGTCTACGTAGAATTAATAACTTGTGTACTTTAACTCGGCATCACGCTCATGGACCAAATGCATTGTACATTTAGTTTGGTATTACAGATCGATGAACCGGTGATTGCAATCTGTTAGCCATAAGTAGTAAAAGATTGTCTATAGTTACTAATGAAATAGTTAATTGGGAAAAAGAAAACTATGAACCCCTGAGGTGGTTTTTCACAAAAACGTCGCTTTACAAATCATCCAAATATTATTATTAATATTATTCCTCTAGCCAAAAGATGATGCTTGGAAAAGATTTTTGCGAGGATACCCATTTGAAGCATTATCAATACATATAGCATTCCTCGTTCTAAACAGGTATGCACGTTTATAAACTCGTTAAAACATTTTTTTCTCTGTATTATTCAATGGGATTAAAGAGTTTAAAAATAGGAACGAAGTAAGATAGCTGATAAAAAGCAAGACAATAAATTTTATAATACGTTGAATTCGCGATATTTGTCCCGTTTTCCTTTATATTTGGATTTTCTTTTATTTTCGATATCAAAACGTTGAAATTTTTAAAATCCGAACAATCGTATTCGGAGAATGGCCACGTGTCGGGGAGAGAGAACAGAATATTTCCCCAAATTCTAGCGGCAATGGTCCAGAACAGCGGGAAATCCATTTCACATAATAATAATATATTGAAATGTAAAAAATGGTACCGATGGAAAACGAAAAAACGTTCTGTTGGCAGCGTCACAAGTTTTCTGAAGCGAAATCATCGCGACCGATCTGACTGTGAAGGACGTGTTGAGATTATTACGATAATTATTTCATTAATTCGTTTTACAGCACTGTGACATGTAAGACAGAAGCTTTTGAGATGGAAATATAATGAAAATAGGGAGTATCGGAACGTACTCAAGAGACTTTAATCAGTGAAATCTGAGTTTGTTTGCTATAAAAAAGGAGATTGCCCTGTTAATACACCGCGCTCCTAGCGTTCGAGGCAGTTCCCAACAAGTTTCGAAGGCTGGATGCAAAGGTTACGTGACACCTATTTTGGTACCACCTTAGCTCTCTGCCGTCCACGTTTATTTCGCGAGATTTTGACTGCGGTGAGCAAATTACAAAATATTTATAAAAAAGGTCAAAATAAGTATTCTAATAAAGTATTCGGTTTTTGTAAATCCGAACCTTTTACTTTGGTGTTTTAGTTAAATTGGCGGCACACTTAGCTCGCCCACCACCTCTCTTATTTTGGTTTCCTGCCCTTGCGTTTTAGAGCATCTGTATTTATTATTTGTTCTAAGTTCCCAACCAACAAATTGTTTTTTTGCTTCTTCAATTAACGTAAGATCGCTTTGTGTCATAATTTTCAATTAAATGATTTAAGACCCTTTTAACTTCCGTATGAATGTCATTTTAAGGCCATCAACAGAATTGAGAAAATCTTCCACATTGAAATTAAAGAAAACCAAGAGCAGTCTCATTTGACATTACACAGCTAAAGGCAATACTGACAAAAGGCACAAAATTATTGCTGTTCCTGAAAATTTTCTTTTCGAAACACGTTGATATTTATTTGTTTAGTGCACCCCACTTTTATTGTGTGAATTTGGTAGCCACCATTTGGTAGTCTGGACCCCTAAAAACCTTTAAAAACCCTTGACTCTGTGCAGAAATTGGCGGTCCGTTGAAAAGATTCTCCTATCTTAACAAACGGATTGCAAACTTAGAGCACAAGCATTAAGCGGGAATTCCGTCCTTGTTCTACTGGTATTGCAGTGGAAGATAGTCTGAGGAACTAGCGTAATGGATCCCACCCTCTTACAACATGGGTCTCTTCAATACCCACGTTCACTCCTTCCTCTCCTCAAAAGACTCATCACACAGCATCCTTAAAGACGACATACAACCTAGGGGAAATTATCTTTCTGTGGAGTTTAGGTCAAATAATAAATTAAATAGTATATTTTCTTCAAATGATTGATAACTTTGTGGCATCATTATTAATTATATAATTGAAAATACACTTTGTATATACCACTTTACTTAAAATATATAAATATTTCTACATGTTTCGATAGCAATGCTATCATCTTCAGGAATAAATGAATACTAAAAAATAATTTCAAGTATAGAAAAATGATAAAAAATTTAAAATTTAAATTCAATCATTCGTTTGATATAAATAAAGGTTTAAAAGTTTTACATACAAATACAACTGGTTTAGAATTAGATAAATTTGAAATATTAGAAATAAGAAAAAGTGTTAATAGCGAATTAAATTTAATAAATAATCAAATATTTTTTTTAAATAGCTATCTCTTAAATTTATTTTCATATTAATATTAATAACAATAATTATTATTTATATTTCTAATTTAAATGTATTATTCAATGTTTTATAATTATTTTGTCATTAACATTTTTTATCTGTTACTTACCTACTTTAATTCATTTTTGTTTATGCTCATATTTTGTATATTCTTAAATTAGTGTTTTAAATTTTTTATCATTTTTCTATACTTGAAATTATTTTTTAGTATTCATTTATTCCTGAAGATGATAGCATTACTATCGAAACATGTAGAAATATTTATATATTTTAAGTAAAGTGGTGTATACAAAGTGTATTTTCAATTATATAATTAAATAGTAGTTTATACGTAATAATTTACATCGCATTTTTTTTGCCGTCTAATAGGCATCCGAAATCATTTGAAACCGTCATAATAATATTTCGGGCCTTTGCATTAATGTTCAACTATTGCGTTGCACGTCTCGCAGAGTCAGAACAGTGCTAATGGCATTTTGGTCTGTGTTATATTTTATTTAATTAGAAACAAACAAAAAACATTATTTATGTCGTATGTCGCCAATCACAGCAACCTTTTCTCGGCTTGTACAATTTGTTAAGCAGCGTATCTTACTGTTTAAAGTCAGAATACCAAAATAGTATGCTTGAGATGATGCATGGACGTGAATGAAGCAAGGACTGCGTTCCAAGACGGAATTTTGCTGCGGTCTATCCTCCAAGCCTACCCTTCTGGGGAAACGTAATCAAGGTTATTTAAATCGTTTTGGATATTTATCTATTGATAATAAAATTCCGATTACAACAACCTTGGTTTTTAAGAATAAGCAAACACATTGTGGATTGACATGATGTATTAAATAACAAGTCACTTTGTTTTTAATCCACTTTTATTTTATTTTTTTTATTTTATTTATTTGTCGACTAGAATCGAAACTAGTCGACAAATAAAAAAAAAAAACAAAATAAAAGTGGATTAAAAACAAAGTGACTTGTTATTTAATATAACCTTGGTTTTTATCAACAAAAAACAACACACACGGAATCTCAGTATAAAAGATTTGGAGAGCCAGGAAGCCAAGCTCATTCTAATATAATTATAAAAATCTGTTTGTCTGACCTTAATAAGTTCTCACATATCGCTAATGTACTATCTTTACGACAATTCCATCCATGTGAAACAATCAAAACGAAGTTATTAAAGTTAGTATTTTTATTGGCGGCGAAAATCTTATCACAACTGAATATTTTTTTGTCTTCCTGGAAAAACACACAAAATTAAACGCTTTAAATGCAAATCACGTTCTAATTTTAACGTTTTTATCCTTATAGTAGTCGTTTTTACGGCGCAAATAGTTATGATAAATATAATCTGTGCTAATAAGTAGACCATATGACTCACTGTGCTCTTCTTACAAGCTAGTCGACTAGTCAGCAGGGAAAGTTCGAACATGTTTACTATGTCATAAAACATCTCAACTTGCGCTCTACATATCAGACAATATAGCGACCAGTGCCATCTTCCGGTGATATACTACTTTGTTTAGGTTATTTGTAATACCCTCGAGAGTTACAGCAGAAATTGTGGAACTGTAATGCAAAACTGCCTATTTCCAAAATGAGCGACATTGAGTTATATGCGTATTCTGGGTAATTCGTGCCTAAGGAATCGACTGACTTTATTATTTTTCTATAAAATGATAAAATCCTTTTATTTATTCATCTTAAAAAACACATTTTTTTTTAAAACGCGCTATTTTCTGCAAAAGTGACTATTTGTCATATTACGGCAATGCGAACTGTTTCCAAAAGAAATTTGAGAAGAAAAAAAAATCTCCAAAACGCACAATCTTGTCTAAGTTTGACAGATGTTTTTCACAGTCACCAAATTCGAAAACAGTGAAGGAAAGGATTAGAAAGGATCAGAAAGAGAACCTAGTAAAGTCTTCTCCGTACTTCCAAACTTTTTAAATCTTTTGAAAGACAGATACAAGGATATAAAAGAAAAAAGTCTTGTTTTCAAAATAAAATAATTAAAATAATCATGTTATAATATCATTTATCCAATGCCAAGTTAATAAATCAAATCACTGATTATTTTTTTTTTTAATTATTTAAAAAAATATGTTTGTGGCGTTATGCTTCTGAAAGTTGGTCACGTTTCTTTGGCTTTCCTACAGTCCCACAATTACTTTATAATTTGTTGCATATTAATGTAGTGAAAATTCAAAGTCATTTTTATTTATTACCCTTACTAAATGCATCGTTTGTTGTGTTTTAATAATTTTTTTCTTCCTTATTTAGGGTCAATTTAGACCATCTACGAATATTATTTAAAATATTTAAAAACGTATATATATATAACCATTATTCTAGGAACACATTAAATACAGTGATTATGCAGCAAAAACAAAGCAAGAATTGAATAATAATATAAAATTAATAACAATTACTTTGTTTAAAACCACTGTATTTAATATGTAAACATCTACATGTTTCAGAAGCAAAGCTCCCCTCGTCACTATAAACAATATATATACTAATAATAATGCCAAGTATAGACAAATAATAAGAAAATATAAAAAAATTAAAAACACAAACAAAAATTAAGAAATAAGTGACTAAAGCAGATAAGTAATTGATTAAAATTGTAAAATAAAAAAATAGTGAAGAATATTATATAAAATATTTATATAAAAAATTTAAAAAAAAGTATTTTTTATATTAATATTAATAAAATAAAGAATATAAAAAGGCACAAAAAAATAAATTATAAAGGTTATTATTATTAAAAACTATATCAATAATATTACTTATTAATTGAAATATAAATTTAAGACTTATCTTTCTTTTTAATATTAGATTTTTAATACTTCAAGGTATTGTAATACTGGATTAAATTTATATCAAATATATCTTATTTTTCATCTTCTTTGATTGCCTTTCCCTGTTATAAATTTTACTGCACATAAATATTCCTACATATCATCAATAAAATAAAATACCGTTGCTTCGCAATGTCCGCTATTTACGCAGTGAATAACACTCGATAAATCCAAAGTCATAAATATGCAATCTAATCTTTTTATCCGAGGATGTCGCCGCTGAAGATATCGTTAGTAAAAAAGGTAAATAAATTCGTGTTCAATATGTAATTCCTCCATTCGCCACCTCCACAGGTAGGTAAATTTGTATATGTGTACGCCCTATACCGACTTTGAACAGTCACAGTTATAATAGTAAACAAAGGCTGACCCTGTACAGATCGCATGTGCGCACCTCTGTTGAATTTGGTAGCCATCTCTGGTCTGGAGTCCCAAAATACCTTTAAAAAACCTTAACAAACGGATTACAATCTTTAGAGCACAGGCGTCGGGAGGAAATGGTGTCCTTATTCTATCTGAATTTCATCATCTAGCGTCATTAATCCCTTCGGCATCGGTGCATATGTTGTACACGGTTGAAATTTTTCACATGGTAACGGGTCGTTTATATGACACGTTATTGAGTTCAACAGCCTTGATGTGGAACGACTTGCCGGCCTTTGAGTTTTCCACCTCCGATCTCTTCAAGACCATGTTTACGCATTCCTCTCCTAAAAAGGACCCTTCACACACCATCCTCAAAGATGACAGCCCACGAGAGAAATTATTTTCCTCTTGGCCTCTCGTGTGAAGTTAATATAAAAAAAAAATGCATTTAGTTTCTAAAACACACTGCTGTAATTACTAACGTAATTGCGAAAACGGAATGATCTAATGATACTTTACTTTGATTATTTTTGTTATTTTTGTATTGTGGTGAAAAAAAACGAATAACTATACTGTAATATTACTACAGAATTTCACTCTTTACGGCAGAGCAATTTTGCACGTTTGAACTTAAATATGTCATTCTCGCTGTGTGTAGCAGTAGAATTTATTGTGGGATTTTCATGTCCGGCTAGGCTGGAGTAGAATTTCTCTGATTGTGTAACAATTAATTCCTTGTTTATGTAGTCATCGCGTCACACTCCATATGTTTTGCTTTATTTATTGTTTTATAAAATTTTACAAAATATTAAATAAATAATAAAATAAAACAAAAACTAAAAAATTCCAATAAACTATTTTTTTGTAATCATTGAAGAAGATAATATTAACATAACCTAAATGAAAGATGAAACCAGATAAAAGGACAGAAACTAAAAATATTTCAGTCGCATCTGGGACTCGAACCCAGGTCCTCTGCCTATCCGGGGCAACGCTCAACCGACTTAGCTAATGAGACAAGTTCAATTTGTAGAACTTTGTAAACATCATAAAAATAGCTGCCAATAATATGAGATTAAACAATGGAAGATAATATTCACAAATCTTGAATTTGAGATATGATATCGATGAAGATGACACAAATTGAACTTGTCTCATTAGCTAAGTCGGTTGAGCGCTGCCCCGGATAGGCAGAGGACCTGGGTTCGAGTCCCAGATGCGACTGAAATATTTTTAGTTTCTGTCCTTTTATCCGGTTTCATCTTTCATTTAGGTTATGTTAATATTATCTTCTTCAATGATTAAAAATTAATTTTATTATTAATGCTAGTACGAACATAAATTCAAGAGACAGCTATTACAAAAAAAATTTATTTGTTTATTAATTATAACTAATTGACTATTAACACTGTTTTAATTATAAACCGTTTGTATTTTTATTTAAAATTCATTTACAAAAATTTCAAACCCTATTTATAACTTTGAATTGGTCTATTTCTCAATTCATGATTGGTTAATGTCAGGTGTGTCATTTTTAAGATTTTTTTCCATCGGTCTCCGTGAGATCAGGCAATGATCAGTGAGTTCAAACAATGATCAGTGAGATCAGGCAATGATCAGTGAGTTCAAACAATGATCAGTGAGATCAGGCAATGATCAGTGAGATCAGACAATGATCAGTGAGATCAGACAATGATCAGTGTCATCAGACAATGATCAGTGAGATCAGATAATGATCAGTGAGATCAGGCAATGATCAGTGAGATCAGACAATGATCAGTGAGATCAGACAATGATCAGTGTCATCAGACAATGATCAGTGAGATCAGATAATGATCAGTGTGTTCGGATAATGATCAGTGAGATCAGACAATGATCATTGAGATCAGACAATGTGGAGACGCAAAGAGAAATTTAAAAAGATCATTAAAAAAAAAACATTTAAAAAAAAAACATTGTTAAGAGACAGCACTCACATGCTTCACAATACTTTGCAAATTGCTAACTCAAGCAAACATCACAAGTGATTTATTTGTGAAGTGTAATCTTTAAATTCTGTGAAATTCTATTCCATGAAAATTGATGCAGTTTGAAAACCAGTGATATTAATTTTGAACATTTGTCAGTTTTCCAGTACATACTTCATATAGTATTTAAAAGATTGCGGTATGAGAATTATTGTCTATTGATTATTTTGAACCTTACATATTTTCCTAATTGCCAGTATAGAAATGACAGATAAATCATTCGTATTATTTTCTGAGTTAGCAAACTGCAACGTATGTATTTTTGGGTACTGACCGTTAAACTACATACTCGATAAGTCTTTTCATAACTTAAAATAAGAATAGAACCCGGGGTTACCGTCCCCTCGAGTAGGTAGAAAGTTGTACGTCTTGTTTTCAGGTTTGTTTTGGCTGACGTGAATATTTTTTTATCCCACTGGGTCATCAATCGTAACGTGCCCGCTTCATGGACATCTTGCTCGGGATGTTTCTTGCTCTGGGATTCCCCAGGAATTCTAGATATCCCATTGTTGGGGCCTCAAAACACAATCGTTACTGGAGTATTTGCGATTCTCCTTTGGAGATTTGTTATTCCGTACATTATGGAGTCTTTACAATTGGGAGGACGTTTCTAGGTCACCTTGGCTAAAAAAGTATATTTAACATCGTGTAAAAAGACAGAACAGAAAATAAATTATTTCTAATTTTGAAAGTGTAAATTCATGGTGGAATTCCATTTCAAAATGTTTTTTTTTTATTAAAAAACCTTTTTAACTTTTTCACATTTATCTACTCGACCGGTTTCACTCCATCACATGTAACTATAGGACAACGGCTGCTTTAAAATTCATTTTATAAAATAATATGGAAATCACGGGGAAAAACAAAACCAGAAATAGCCATCTAAGCTGACACGAATGTATTCTTTTTAAACCCATAGATTCAGTAAACAAACACAATCTAATTCGTCTTTCAGAGGGTAATAAACCAACCCGAAAGTAGTTTTTAAAAACATTAGTCAACAGTACCGTCAGCAATAAAAACAAATCTCAGGCTCACTCGTAACATCGATGTTATACAGGTATACGAGTATACCATAGATTTAGTTTTAATTGTGCCAGTCTGATGATACCCGTGATAGGGTGAAACCGGTCCGGTGGAAAATAAATATGTAGAAAAAAGTTACAAAAAAAATCATTTTATTAGAAAATCTGTTACTAATTTTCGTTCTTTCTTTTTTTTTACTTCATTCCATATGAACCACCATCACTAATCTATCTAAATATATTTAATTTTTTTAAACAACTTTGTACTGGTTGTACGTCAAGTGATATGTAATTTAATTAATTGTAAAGCGCCCTTGAGGTGATTTTCCCACGAAAACGGTGCTATAGACGTAATCCAATTATTATTATCATTATTATTGAAATCTTCATTGGATAAAATATATTCCGGTTCAAAATCACTGAAGAGTGTTTAACTGTGGAATAGAAGTGTTCTTTCGGCGAAGATATCGGTGAAATCGTTATTTCGATATTACGAATCAGTTCATATTATGAAAAACAAAAAATATGCTTTGGATAAATTAAACCCTTTCCTGGAAATTCCCTTCATAAAAATTAAAATCAATATTTAATTTAATTCATCTATACAATCACAATGTGATAAAAGGGTTATGGTACTATGCCCGTCAAAGATTACAAAGTATATTACTTCGTAAAAAATATAAGCGTGAACTACAAATATGAACGCATCTAAGGAAGAAGTTTTAAAAAATACTGCTTTATAACTAAGAGTATTTGTGCAAGATTCCCTTGATTAATTTTGTTTCTTGCTTATAAAATTATTCACAAAATAAAAAAAAATCTTACACCTACAACAAACATTTGTAGAGTCCGCTTGCCAAGCGAATTTTATGTCCATTACCTATATCCATGGTGACATAAGGCAGACAGCTGTAGAGTCCGCTTTCCAAGCAAATTTTATGTCTATTACGTATATTCATGGTGACATAAGACACACAGCTGTAGAGTCCACTTGCCAAGCGAATTTTATGTCCATTGCCTATATTCATGGTGACATAACACAGACAGCTGGTAGCAATATGTTTGGCAATTTTAAATTTACTGTGTCTGAGAAGCGATCAGTAAATTTCGCTGAATAGTTCCCACCATACGATGAAATTTAAAATTTCCTCGGTGAAAAACATATGAAACTTACCTTTGAGAAAAAAGCGCAACCTGCTACTATGGAGACAAACGTATTGCTGGGGAAAGAACTCAAGGAAAACATATGAAACTTACCTTTGAGAAAATAGCGCAGCCTGCTACTATGGAGACAAACGAATTGCTGGGGAAAGAACTCAAGGAAAGCATTTTGAAGAAAGGTAGCGCAATCAGTCGGCAGAAAGAATTGACTCCTCGCTTCTAGGGTTAAAGTAAATCATTTGATGGCATCGTATTATTTGTACAGGCTGTGTAATCTTTAAAACATCGAAACCCGACGATCAACTTCTTACATCGGCGAAGTCACAAAAGCAGTCGAAAAATTGAAGGAAACAAAATGCAGACATGCCTAAAAATCCTGTATAACAAAATCGTTTAAATACCCTTATACAATGTAACGGAAAAGAATGTATGAGACGATGCATAATTGTGAATAAAGCAAGAAGTGTATGCCAAGATCGAGTTGTTTGGCGGTCCGTCCTCTCCGCCTACCACTGCGGTAAAACGGCGTGATAGTTAGTTAGTTACCATTACAAATTGAAGAAAAAACCTACGTATTTTAGATAGTGAAAAATACCTGGGCCTATATATTGAAAATGTTAGCATATATTTTAGCATTATCAGCCATTTTGGATTGGTGGTTTGTTTTTGACAACTGGAAAGGTTAGTCACGTTTTTATGTGTTCTTAGATTTTTTACTTTTGAAAAAAATGGATCAAAGGATATGTATTAAATTTTGCGTTAAAAATGGAATAAAGTGCTCCAAAGCACTTAAAATGTTGACTGTGGCATTTGGCGAGTCTACTTTGTCTCAAAAAAGTGTTTATAAGTGGTACAAGCGCTTTACAGAAGGCCGAGAAGATGTTAATGACGATGAGCGTCCTCGAGTTGCAAGTTGCAGAGGATGTTGGCATATCAATAGGCTCATGCCATGCAATTTTCTCGGATGTTTTGGGCATGAAACGTGTGGCAGCAAAGTTCGTTCCGAAATTGCTAAATTTTGAGCAAAAGCAACGTAGCATTAGTATCGCTCAGGAGTTGTTGAATGACGTCAACGACGATCCAGATTTGCTCGACACGGTCATAAATGGTAATAAAACGTGGGTTCTCGTATATGGTTATGACGTAGAAACCAAGGCCCAATCATCCAAATGGAAGCGGTCAGAAGAGCCAAGACCGAAAAAAGCACGCCAAGTTCGATCAAATGTGAAGGTTTTGCTCAGTGTTTTCTTCGATTACAATGGCGTGGTGTATCACGAGTGCTTGCCAACAGGTCGTACTGTTAATAAGGAATACTACAAGGAAGTTATGCAACGTTTGTGTGAAGCAATACGGCTCAAAAGATCGGAATTGTGGAAAAACAAATCATGGATTTTGCATCACGATAATGCACCAGCTCACACATCAATGCTTGTTCGTGATTATTTGGCCAAAAACAACGCCGTAATCATGCCTCAACCACCGTATTCACCAGATTTGGATCCTTGCGACTTTTTCCTATTCCGAAACTGAAGAGACCAATGAAAGGAAAGAGTTTTGCCACAATTGATGAGATAAAGTCAGAATCGAAGAACGATGGCCATACCGAAAAGCGCATTCCAGAAGTGCTTCGAAGATTGAAAGACGCGCTGGCATAAGTACATTATATCTGAGGGGGATTATGGTACTTTGAATGGGAGAAAATGGATATTGATGAATAAATAAATACTTTTCGAAAAAATTCAAAATGCACCTTTTCTTTTGAACACACCTCGTATATATACGATATCCGTCCCGATAGCCTGAAAACGGAGAATCGAGTAGGAACATTTAATTAAAAACTGTTCATTCTCAAAATAACAATGTGTAACATAATAGAATAATAAACAAGATTGGATATAAGATAGAAATAACATGTACGATAGGAATAATATATAAGGTATATAAGTAATATAATGTAATTTTAAGTAATATGATATTTAATATAAGTATTAAAATAGGTTAAGAATAATATTATGTACTCGTATGTAGTTAAGTAATATAATATGTATGTAGTTAATCAATATAATATGTATGTAGTTAAGTTAAGAATGTGAAATAATTATGTATTTCTTGTAACTTATAATTACGGAAGTGTGGAATCTTCATTCTCTATCTGTTATTTGGTGGGATAAATCATCTCTATCATGCCCTCTCTAACAGACTTATATTAATTCCACATTTTTAAGATGTCGATGCCACTGATATGAAACAATTACTCAGCTTGATAAGAAGTCTTATCTTTGCGCATATGCGAAATTCGCATTATTTTAATCGATTCATTTGTTTTATGGATTTGTTTTTCATATTTTTTTTTAGATTTCTGTGCATTCCTAAGATAACACATCTTTGTTAAATTCATGTCACTATTCACATGAGAGAATAGCATTAATTTAATAGAGTCATTTATTTTCCATTTTTATGGGTTACTACACATTGGTAAGATGATACACCCTTGTTAAAGGATTTTATTACTGTACAAGTGCAAAATTCGCATTGATTAAATCAAGTCATTTGCATTATAATTTTGTTTTTCTTTTTTTTTATGAGATATCTTATCAGTATGCACATGTGAGATTTACAATTAGTTTTAATCAATTCGTCTGTGTTATATTTTGGTTGATCGGGCCTTTCTTTCCTGAAAATAATTGCCCCCATTAAGAATAATTACCCCTAAGCGTGGAACAGATATAGAATATATAAATAAATAAAGAAACAACTGGTAGAGAAAGTGAGTTGTCTATCAAGAGCCGAACCAGTGTTTTACTTCTATTGCCTTCGCCTTCCCTTACACCCTCCACATCTGCTACCTCGCCAAGCCTCTGGAGCCTGAGGAATCCTGGGACCTACCTAGTAGTAGCCGGTAGCCGGCCCTGCTTGGCCCCGCCAGGGCCAGGATCAGGCAGAGAATAACCTCATCCAATGCTCCCACTTTTAGCATTGGGTGCAAGAGACCGTGAGAGTCGCACTCCTATAAGGCATCCCCAAAAGTAGAACGAGAGCGTATTAGGAACCAGCGCCCTACATTTACAGTCTTGGGCGAACATTTGTCCGTACACCCCCTATACGTCATTTCTACAAAATATCAAAATAGAACAAATTTACCTACCTAACCATCACACCGTTTCTCCGCAGGTGTAGGCAGAGAGGACGGACCGCCAAACAACTCGATTTGGCATACACTTCTTGCTTTATTCACAATTATACGTCTCATACATTCAAGTATTTGATTCACTTGTTCGTGCAATGCCTTTCTCGGACGCCCTCGGCTTCGTCTTCCATTCACATTCGCGTCATATTTTCTCCTTACACTCCTTTCTTTGTTCATTCGCTCTACATGTCCGAACCATCTAAACGTCCCCTTCTTAATCTTGCTCATTACGATTACACCAGCTTTGCATTCTTTACGAATCTCAACATTTTTCAGACGATCATACATGATTTTACCACACATTCGTCTCATTTCTACAGCATTCAGTATGCTTTCATCCTTCCTCTGCCAGTTCCATGCCTCACTCATAGGTTGGTATCAGCACTCCATTGTGGACTGCTAGCTTCGCTTCTTTGGACAACTTTTTGTTGAACGAATTTAGTACGCAGACCTCCACTCCGCATGTCTAAAAGACCTCTTTACGGAGAAATTGATTTTTATAAATGTTTAGTTTATTTCTATCAAATACCTGAAGAAATCATATATGCCAATGATTACATTAATATTGTATTCAATTCACTCAAGAAATATGTTAAGTTCCTTGAATAAAACAACACTTGTTACATAAGTTATTCATTTTTAGTATTTATTCAAACACCTTTTTCTTCTTTTATCTACGTTTTCATGAATACCGAAAATTCTGAGGAATTTCTTTTGCCGAATGTATTTTTTACATTACGTATTACGAAAACATATTTTTTATTAAATTCTTCTTATCTATAAACAATCAAAAGCTTTTAATAAAATAATTTAAAAGACATGTCAAGAATAGAATATAATCTATAAAATGCTCAAATTCAACAAATAAGGGTATTAGGGATTTATATCATGGACAATATTTTTGTAATAATGTAATAAAATGGTTAAAACTACATATCCGTAGTTAGACGTCTAAGCATCAGAAAACCGGTTAATTTGGGGCAGTTTTTTTTCATTTTTATTATTCCAAGTGTAATTAACTTTTGACCATGTTTTCAATTTTGATTTTTTTGCTTGATTTAAAAATTTCTATGTAAAAACCCTCTCAGCCTTGAAATAATAAAGTAAATTAATAAATAAAATAATAAAATATTAAAACATATTGTTGAAGGTTGGGTCAGGTTGGGTGAGTTGATGTCAGTGGTGTTAAGGGAATAATTCGTTGCCATTTGTTCGGTAATATAATAGAAATGGATCGATACAGGTTAAGTGGGGTTACATCGGGTCACAGAGAGGTGAGGTTAGGTTCGATGGACTTCATTAATATATACATAGGAGCAGATCGAGTTACAACATTAACTATTCATTATTTTTCAATTGGAATTCATTTAGAGATAGGTAGTGAATCCAGTACGTATAACAAAAACATGCTTTATTTTTAAGTTTTATTTGTAAATCAGTAAGTAATAAACATAATTAGCCCAATATTTATATTTAAAAATGATTTTTTATCTGTCTATACTAGATTTTCCAGAGAATTACTATACCGGTTTTGCTGAAAATAGCACAGATTGTTCTTATTAGTGCCGGGAAGGTGTAGAGAGCAGTTTGAATGAAATCCAATTTGTAAAACTGTTCGCACAACGTTTTAAAATTAGTATGAAAAACATTGTACCCGCGAGGTGAACCCATAGACCCATATTACTCTGGTTAGCCACAGATTACATATTCTAAAGAAGGTTTTTTTGGGTAGAATATTTTCAAAATAGAAACAAGTAGGTACCTCCTTAAGAACTTTTTTTATGTAGATATATTTTTAATAAATAAAAGTTTGGAATAAAATAAAATTTTCAAATTGTTTTTGTTTAGAGATAGTAATAGTCATCACAAGGCATTACTTTCACTGTCAAATTAATTATGTCACCCAAACTATAAGCAAGAATTTACAACTTCATAACTTTATTCCAAAAAAATAACCCGAGCAAGGCCGGGTACACATTATCTAATTTTTACTAATAATTCACGAATTAAAGCTGTATTACAATCTGAAACTTTTATTTAAATGTTTAAAAAACAAACTCAATACTTTTTGTGTGATCGGCCATATTACCAGAGGATCCATTGGTGGATATTCCAAATTCAATACATTCATCGACATTACAAAGTTACTGTCGCATGTACCGATGCTTCGACCCATATTTATACAATTTCATCGTAAAATGGATTTCCAACCTTATCCAATATTACTGAACTCGACATGATTTGACAGAGATAAATATTATTTCTGTTGGATCATTTTACGGAGCACTTAATTGGATTATCTCTTTAGTGAATTTAAACCAACCCCATACAAATACATTTTATTATTTATAATAAAATAAAGTATGAAAATCCTTTTACCAATAATTAATTCAATCATTAAACAAATTATGGCATAAATAAAATAAAACAGTGGTTAGATGCCAACCTTCTCACTTTTAATATTGATAAAAGAAAATACTAAGTTTTTTCCAATATGTAAACTCATCCTCCCTCAAAACTGCCCTAAACTTATCATCCATTCATGGTGACAGAAGCCTCTCATGCTTACATCACCTGACAGCA
Organism: Halesus radiatus; assembly: GCA_022606495.2. Lineage (NCBI taxonomy): Eukaryota > Metazoa > Arthropoda > Insecta > Trichoptera > Limnephilidae > Halesus > Halesus radiatus. Next base: position 71,348 of record JAHDVE020006145.1, read on the forward strand.
ATAATTGCTCACGCATTAATTTTAAAATATCTAAGGATATTAGTTAGTATGAAATACAAACTGCGTTGAGAGGCCCATATTGATTCTACAACAAAAAGACTGAGAAAATTATGTTTCATTTTCTACTCTCTCAGATCAATCCTTAACTTACAAACTATAAGATGTGTTTACTTTGCACTTTTTCAATCAATTCATGTGGTATTGTGGGATGAGGAGGTTGCGTAGCATCAATTCATTATCCCATGGTAATGTCCCATTAACGAATTAAAAACTATTACTAAGAATAATACTCAAATGTCACCCATCCCACCCATCAGAGCAGCTTTTTAATTAATTCGCAATCTTAGAAATTTGACAGCTATACATGAAGACTATTCTCATGTACATATGGGGAAATGATTTAATGAACAAAACACAACAAAAAAATGCCACCAGCTACTCATCACACCTAAAATGCATAACTCCCAAAACAGTCTTCGCCCAACGACAGTTCTCTCACATTGCTCCCAAAATGTTCAACTCACTGAGTACTGAGACTAGGAAAACGAAGTTTCCAAACTGGTTATTTGCAAAATCAAGGAATTATTTCAAAGAATGTCCACCGGAAAACAGATTATTATTAATATATTTACTTATTTAATAATATACACATATTTTTTAGGAGTAATGTTATTTTATTTGATTTTTCTTATATATTTATTAATTCTGTACTTTTACTTTTTCTTTCAACGTGCAACTTTATATTGTTTTAAAAATGCTTCTGTTTCTATTTCTAATTACGTTATCTTAATTTTTTTTATTTCTTTACAAGTAGGTATATAACAATATTATATACAACAAACTTCGACTACCATAATACGGGCATGTGCCTAGTTTGGTACTTGAAAAAATGTTAACTGTCTACCAAAATAATAAAATGAATTAATAAATATTTTTAAAATATTAAAAAACTAAATTTACAAGAATTTCGTCGCTATAGTGGAGAGCCAACATAACTGTTTTGTATTGCAGGAAACTTTAGAATTTCACAACAGCTCCTACAAAAACATGACATCTTAACTGGAGCATTAGACTCGACTTGCAGCTGCGGCGGAACAGAATTATTTTGAAGGAAAGTACTTAAGATGTCTTATTATATTACGACACGACAACAAGTAGAGCGATGGATTTTCACAATGTTCATAGTAGTTTTATAAGGAATAAGTAGGCGTTGCTCTAAAAAAGATTACCTACCTTTTTTTCTGGGCTCCTGGTACCGGATTTTTTTTTATTCTTATTTTTTTCACATCTTCAAACAATTTTATAAGGCTTCGTATTCCTGAAAATATTTGTAAAATTATATACAAATTAAAATTACATTCAAAGTAAAAATTTGTTAAAAATATTCTGGAAAATGATTGGATAGAGGATATCAGAATAATAAATTGAATATTAGCGAAAAGGGAGAAAATGAACATAAAATATTTATCAAATGGTAAAATAACTTTGGGATGTCACATTAATTAAAGTTATAATTATTACTATGTTTTAAAAAAACTAATTATTCTTAATAAATATGTGAATTAGAAATTACTTTGTAATCGCCACTTTATTAATATATACATATCAACATGTTTCGAAAGCGAAACTTTACTAATACTCATCAGAATATTCTAATAATTTTATTAATAATTATTGTTTGTTTTTCCTCGATTTTATCGAAAAGTACTAGATCGGTTTTGCTAAAAATAGCACAGTTTGTTCTTATTAGTGCTAGGAAGGTTTAGAGAGAAGTTTGAATGAAATCCAATATGCAAAACTGTTACTGTAACGTTTTAAAATTAGTAGGAAAAACATTGAACCCGTCAACTTATATTGAGGTTAGCCCATAGATATACCACTCTGGTTAGCCACAGATTACACATTCGAAAGAAGAAGGTTTGTTTGGGAGAATATTTTCAAAATGGAAAAGACAAGTAAGTACCTAATTTAGAACTTTATTATTTTGATACGTTTAGAAAATATAAATGTTATGAATAAAATATATTTTTTAATTGTTTCTTTGTTTAGAGATAGTAATAGTAGTCAAAAATCATTACTTTCGCTGTCAAATGAATTATGGCACCCAAACGACAAGCAAGAATTCACAAATTCATAACTTTATTCAAGAACAACAAAAACCTGAGCAAGGCCAGGTACACGTCAGCTAGTTGTTCATAAAATCATACAATCCATATTTACATGAAATGCAATCAGCATGGACTGTGTTCATTCCAAGCTTTTTTCAAAGTTTGATTCCAAGACTCACCAAACTAATAAGAAAATGGGTGACCTTCGCAGAGTCCATTCGCTCAAACTCCACCATCGCTGCTTATCCCTCTCTTAAACTCATAGCGTGATGTCTCAGCCAACCGGATCCTTTCATTAATAATCAGCTGCTGGAATCGCGTGCCTGAATTAATTGAACGAAAGAAATCTAATTTTCTCCAAAATAATTTTTCCCCGAATGATCGTATTACTGTGGCCTCAGTTTAATGTGGGTAGACTGACATAATGATTATTATTTCATTATTACAAAAAGCGCTGAATAGATAATTCCAAGAAGTGTTATTTGTCCCGATTTGATAATAACAATAATACTCGTACTCGGATGACCTGTATAGCGCCGTTTTTGTGAGCGCTGTACAAATAGTAGTATTTTTATTTTTTCATTGACGGACCATTGTCCATTCAAACAAAATACATAACAGGAAATCTTCTTGGTCCAAATATGTTGTTTAATTTATGTCTCGGACGAGGTCGCGGGGGAAATAAAAAGCAATGACGTTTTATCAATTATATCTATCGTCTTCTATTTTCCCAACACTTGCAAGTGCACGTGCACCGGCGCACAGTATTTCTCCCCGAGTGTTGATTATAGAATGGCGGGGGAGAGGGGAAGTAAGGAACTTTAATACTTAAGTTTTTCAATGCTACCGTGTCGAGTGGGGCAACGGCCTTCCACATTTAGTAATATTACGATTATATGTTTGCTCATGTTTAGATTTATATTACGGGAGTTCGGCAAATGCAGAAAAATAAATGATATTGATAAATAGGCCACGCTCCTTTTTACGTGAATAGTAATAATAATACAATGTATATTTAGAGTTAAGAATTGTATGAGATATTCCCCTGAACATTGTTATGTAACGAATTAACTACAATTTAATAGAAGAATCTAGCCGTTTGTTAGAAGTCCGCTAAAAATTTTAAAAGGAAGATCCTACAACTTTCTCGAAGATACGCTAGGATTGATCCCGGCGTTCGACACGAACGGCGCCAGTTACACCATTATCCGTTGAAGGCTACGAGGACTCCGGCACCGACGACGACACAGACTCCGACGCGCCACCCGGCGCGGGCCCACGCGCGGGCACCCCCGATTTGGGCACCCCCGTCACGAGCACGGGCACCCCCAGCGCGAGTACCCCCCACGCGGGTACCCCCGTGCGGGCACCCCCGGCTTGGGTCCGGCGCGATCGCGCCCTCCCGGACTAGGACAATAGAAGACGAAGACTACATCAAAAGAAGAGGACTACCACCGGAAAAAATGAAATATGAAGAAATACAATGAAATGTAAAGTATTGAAATAATGAAATATTTAACTTCAGTAAAATTAAAAGTAAACAACAGTAAATAGTTCAGAACTAAATGTTTGTCTTTCCCAGTTTTTGTTTAGGGGTTTTTTATCCAGTTAAGATCTTTTCCCTAAAAGTCATGAAATGTAATTAATAAATTCAGTCAATTTAAATAAACCATCAGATGGTAATAGTAATAAGGCCAAAGCGCCGGAGTACTAGTTAGCCAGAACACATGAGGGGTATTTGTATAAGCCCCAGCTAGTTAGAGGATTACGAAAGAATCCGTAAAATCAAAAAAAAAAAAAGTCCGAGCAACGGCGCTCGCCCGCATTCCAGATTAGACATTAGAAGCAAAAGGTGTGTGCAGCGTGCTTTCGCACGTGGCCGCCCGGCATGGTTATGGCGTCATCTTGCCTTCCCTGCTTTTAATACATTGTAAACTCGTTGTCTTTGCATAAACCTAATTATTAAAGTCAGTGACCAGTGCATTAACTTGCTGTGACCTGCCTCATGTTGTACGTGTGAGATCCAGACCCCCTCGAGGTCACACTTTTACAATGAAGGAACGTGACACCAGTCGTGACCAACTCATGTAAGCAGTATGTTCAACCCTTCTTTCTGTGCTGTAGTTAACTGTGCCATTTAAATAACATGCCCGATTTGAGATTCACTAGAGAGAGAGACATAACTGAACCCTCAGAAAGGTTAGGTACTGCCCATTGTTATTGAACCCCGCATGTATTACCTGTAAATGCCTTCCCTGTAAAATAAACCTTGTCTATAAAGTACTCATCTTTTCATTGGTAGTTAAGTACCTTTTTACTAAACCGATTTGAGGCTGTGCCGATTCACGACTTGCAGAAGAGAGCTGTAATGCTTTACCTACTGAGCTATCCTGGTGGAACCATCGCGTCTGGCCTCAAGGTGAGTTAACCTAACCTGCTACTTTTACACTGGTTCCCAACGAGGGGCCATTCTGTCTTCTTTACAATATATTTGGGCCGGAGACCCGTTGATCCCGTTATATAATTTATATCTAAATAAACGTGTTCGAAGGATGTAATTTGTGTCAGAGGATAGAACGTGAATAGATGAATCTTATAAATATTTGTGTAATCCATTATCGAGATCGCAATGGCTGTACACGCGACAATTAAAATCGCCGGACATCTGGCGCCGAGCTCAGAATAACAGCTCAGCGTTTTGGTATAAATACAAGTGGGCAATCACTGACAAACCACGATGATTAGAATCTCGCCTCGCTTGCCAGCCTTTCCCACAACTCTGCGCTCTGACTCACAGCTTCCCACCTACTATACTTTGAATATTGTTTGACTTTGCTACGCTCTGGACCATCTCCTTTTCCCGCCATCGGATAATCAACCTAGCAGAGTTTACCAATTGACAAAAGTAGTCCGCACAGAATATATCCTACTTACAACGGGACTGTATTCTGGCGGCTACCTGAACCGGGCTCGTGAACTACTGAAGCCGCAGACAGTAGCGGCTACAACAACGACTTGACCGGCACCCTATTTTACAGTCTATGTATGTGACCCCGAAAGGTCCGATATAATTTATATAAACGATTTATTTTGTCTGAATATCCTAGGTAACATTATTTGTTTTGCAGATGACACTGCTTTAATATTTGAAAATAAAACTTATGGCGAAGTATTTGAAACTACGTGATACAAGTTTAAGGGTATTTTAATAGCTGTCTGAATAATAGTATTTGAACTTTAACCACACAAAAATTAAATATATCACTTTTATCATCTCGTCTAAAGGTCAGCCTTCTGTCACTCATAATTTAATTATACACAATTCTTTACAAACATCTAACTGTATCCATTTAGAAAATGGAGGTGACATCAAATACCTAGGTGTAAAAATAAATACATGTTTGAGATAGAATATTAATATTTGTTTTCGGGTTTTCACGGCCAAAGGATTTTTTTTCCTTGAATTATTTTTGGGATATTATGCCGGGTTGCGCTTCCTCTTTCTGCAGCCAACGTTTTGTAAAGCGTTACTGTGTCCGTCATCAGGGCAGATGTGTTGATTATGGTGTAGTGTGTATTAATGTAGAAATGATACCGTGTTGAGCGCGTTAAGAGGAACGGCTGCGCGGCCTGTTTCATAGAAAATTAAATTTTGGATTTGAATCCAAAATATCCAACCAAACTGAATGATATTTTTTTTTAAATTAAAGGTTTAGTAAATATCTAGTACGGATGAGAAATATTTATATTTGTTTTTGTTTTAAATTATGAAATATGGGCCATTAAAGGAATTGATTGTTCGCGATTTTAAAGGCATATTTAACAATTATTTCCTGCGAACAGTGATTTAAAAAAATATATTTTATCCTGTCTCCTTTTTAAAATATAATGAAATATGAAATAAATTACAAAAAATATTAAAATGTTAAAATAACCATCATGGTGGACTTTACATGAAATTAAAAACGACCAATTTACTTTGGAACACAAATTTTCCCTACATAATTTAATAACCCGAATTAACCCGAAAAAAGTTTTTTTCTATATTTTGTTTTTATATACGTAATATTTACAGAGCATATATGTTTTTTTTATACAGTAAACCCGAAAATAATTTTCTAAGTTGCCTCTAAAATCATGAAAAATATTTTTTTTTCATGATGTATACTTCCTAATTTAAAACAAAAATAAATAAAATACTTCTCATCCGTACTAGACATTTACGAAACCTTTAATTTATAGAAAATGTCGTTCAGTTTAGATGGGTATTTTGGCCACAAATTCAAAATTAAGTTGTGCATGAAACAGGAAGCGCGGCCGTTCCCTTAACCCTCTCAGGTCGGTATTTTAATTTAATAATCTTTATTCATTTGAAACACACACATTATTAAACAATAAAACGTACGAAAGCTTTGACTGCCCAAATAGGAATAAATCCCGTTTTAACACAGTCAAATTGATAAGTTTAGTTCATATTAAATGCCATTATAGAAAAATAGAAGGGAAGGGGGTAGTATGACAAAGTATGGTAATATAATGTACTCGTATCTAGAAAAAACATATTGTACCAGACGTGTCCTGGCACACAAGCGAACTGTAGAGGCCTGCTGATCCCAATCTACGAAGCGGTCTGGAGGGGAGGGGGTGGCGACCTATCGTTCCCTTTTGCACGAGGGAACGACGACGATTTTTGTATCACTTTGCCTTTTGCACAAAAATCCTTTTTGTGCAGAAACTCCTGCGGCTGTACAAATCAGTTTGCACAATACACACTTTTGTGCAAACTCGGATTCTGCTCTGCGTGCCTTGTCCGTGGTCATTCGATGGTCTGGTTCCGTGAGTGTTGGTCGTCCGGGGGATGGTCCAAGAGTCAGCGGGGGGTCAAAGAAGAAGAAGGCAGGTCGGTTTCAGGTAGAGCGAGGTAGAGCGGTCGGTGGAGCAGAGGTGATATCGGTTCGAGCGTCGCTGGATGACTGCCGATTTTTCCGTTTTCGGCCTGTATATAAATACCACCTAGGCGCTACGCCCGGCGGCCTAGTTGGCATCTCACGGCGCTATAGACACAAAAATCTGCATGGAGTAGCGCCGTGAGATCTACTCGATATCACCGTCTCCCTCCCACCGCGTCATCTCGCTCTGTCATCTTTATTCATTCAAACTTATGAGTGGTCTGGGGGAACATGCTCATCCCCAGACCACCCGACATATACAAAAATATCGGGAATCGGGCCTGTGTGAACAACATTTATTTTCCACACGACCCGATTCCCTTACAAGTCACGATTATTCACAAAATACAAAAATGGGCGGCAAAGCGTCCGATACACATATAATAATTAAGTATAAAGAGATTATCTATGTATTTTATATGTACCGGTTGGTGCTATACTCGTATAAATAAATATTATTATTATTGAATGATCATGTCTAAATTTTGATAAATAATACCAGGAGGCTTGCTTTAAAGAACTCGGAAATATACTGACCATAGACAAATTAAAAACTCTTTATTTTGAAGTAATCCAGTCTCTTGTGCCTTCTTATAATACAGTGTGTCGAGATCTTCCCTAAAGACTAACATACGAGTAGAGCAACTTAAAAACTGATTCTTGAAGTTATATTCAAATAAAAACTTCGATATCCAACTTATTTACATCATGAGAAATGTAATTGCATGAATATATCACAAAGACACTTTTTTATATACATTAATAATGCAAAGAGAACATAGCAACTTCATACTATATACTAGAATTAGCTCTGGTCTAAACTACTCGTGTGTAGCAATTCATACAACCTTCTGTTGGTCAAAGAAATAATGTGTTTCCACTCCACTTATATTTAACATTCTTCCAGAATATAATAAATTGTATAATTCCTTGTTTGCCTTTTAATTTAAATTTTAAAATGTTAGTGTAAGCAGGGGATTTCCATCTTTGTCGTTCCTTAATTAATTGCGTATTATATTATAACTCGGCACATATTATAAGATTAACATTAACACAGAGTCACCCTACTTCATTATAATGATTTCTCATACCTTCGAGCCGCCTTAGTATCTGTCTGTATAAAACATTTTTGCAACAGTATATCGATATTCAAATATTAAAATCGATATTCAAATAATTTATAAAAACATTTTCGAAATAATTTATAAATTCTTTTTTTCATGTTACTTTTAATTGTGTTTTTTTTTTATAAATTTGTTAACCTCGATACAGGATTAATTATAGTGAGGTTAAATTGAATCGTTAATATTGAATTAATGAAACATAAGATGAGGTACGGATAAAGAACAGCACAGACAAAAATAGGAAAAAATTGTACGTCTGAGAGCATTCGAGTCAATGCCTGAACAGGTTTCGGTAGAGTCCATGACTTTAGATATTCTAAATGATAATCTTCCAGGTATAATTTCGTAAAGACTGATTTAAATCGTTTAGACTGGTACCTAAAATTTCAGGGCCCTGGCTTGAGTGAACAAGTCTCGATATTCTCGAGAGTGGAAAATGGAATCCATAATTAGTAGAATTTTGTTTGAGGAAAAATACTGCACAATCTTCCCTTCCCCATCTCCTTTCTTTTCCCACTTCCTTCAGCCTCACAACATACTCCAATCGAGGATAGCACAGTTCCATTGAGACTTTTTTATGGTGCGCACATAAGAATGAAAGAAATATTCTAAGCAATTGAAATTTTTTAACGAAAACACCAGAAGTAAGGAAAAATTGAGCTCGCTTCGGACTCACTGCACAACGCACTTCTATCGGTTTATCTGTAGACTGGAATAATAATGATTATTTTATTAGCTAAAGAGAAAGAGGCAGCATTATTGATGAATTCTGGAGGTAATAAAATTGACCGATTTGTAAGAAAAGCAATCTTTTCGGTCATCAGACGGTGGCTTCTGAAATAATGAAGCTCATTGACAACAGAACCGGACTAGGGTTGGGTTAACGGGAAACTGCACGCGCGGGTGAGGTACTTGTGTCTGAATGATGGAAAAATTTAAACAGAGAAAAATGGTAAAAAAAAATTGCTCTTAAATTCGCAGATAAGTTTTCATATCGCAAGTGAAAGACTGAGCTGTTAAAATCTCAAATGATAATAATTGCGAAATTTGCACAGATTTCCCTAATGCTCACTAGTGAAGAAGTTCGCAGAGTCACCGAAAGATGTCGCTAGAGAATAGGTTCACTCTTCTTTTGTTAAAACTAGAGGCATGAGCTCTTGAGACTCACTTTTTTTATTTTTTTTCACACAGGAGGCCTTCGGAAAATAATTTTTGCAAAAGCTTATGCCGTCTTGGAGGATCCTGTATTAAGGGTTTATTTAAGGAAAAGAAAAAGAGGAAGTTCTGGGATAGAAAAGGATATAAGGGGTAGGAATCTGGGGATCAGTGTCTCCAGGGGTGATAAACATACGAATCCGTCCCTCCCGCTGCAGTTCAAGGCGATGGGTCGAGTAAGTCCGTCTGGAGAGGTCGAAAGGTCTCCCTATACTGGCCTTTCCCTATCCGATCCGCCACGCAGCTGCGCCAATACTTTTTTTTTACGGAAATACCACACAGGAGACCGTGAGGGAAATAATTTCCCTCAAGGCCTATATCATCTTTGTGGATGCTTTGTGGAGGGTCTTTTAGAGGATAGAAAGGAGTGAACTTGGGTCTTGAAGAGACCCATGTTGTAGGATGGAGGAAACACAGAGGCCGGCAGATCATTCCAGAGCCGATCTGTTAAACACAAGAATGAGTCGTAGAAGCGACCCGTTCTCATGTGACAAATATCAACCGTGTGCAAATGTTGGGCACTCGTTTGGTGTGTTTCCCGACTATGCACTGGTGCCGAAGGGATTAATAACGCTAGTTCCTCAGAGCATCTTCCATTAAAATACCGGTAAAACAAGGACGGTATTCCCACCTGAAATCTGTGCTCCAAAGATTGCAGTCCGTTTGTTAAGATACTTGGACAAACCTCGCCTCATGAACCTTGGAACCCCTGCTAAGTCACCAATCGTATCCAACCACTCGAAGTGACTTATAGCACAGGTGTTGGTTGTCCAATAAATGGTTCTCGGGGCGGCAGTATCCATACCCGCCTCCCAAATTGGATAAATGATAGTGTTTTAGAGACTACTTCTTCTTCTTCATATGGTAAAGGAGAGATGGTGGAGGTCATAGTAGGATGCTGAGGTTATTCAGCCAGTCGACGGCATCGGGAGTCACTTGGTTCAGCACAGATGTGCCATAGGGAAACTGGTGAAGGGGACATTATTTAACGATGCCTTCTGTTGTTTGAATATGCCCACATTCACAAAGTTCGGAATCCTTCAGGCCCCATTTATACGTCATATGCGCACAACGGCTCTGACTACACCGGATGCGGTTTCATGAGGGAGAGAGGACCCTAGCAATTTAATAGTAGGGTCTATAACAAAGTGCTTGTTTTTCACGTCCGAGGTATGCCACTGAGTTCGTCACAACTCTTCGGGGGAGTATTGTGATAGAACCAGTCTTTGATCTTAAATCCAAAAGGTTTCCTGGACCTGGTTTGCATCGCAACCCCAGCTAGGTCCGACTAGTTTTGTGTTCAACGAGATGTGTTAGAAATTACTAATTACAGGACATTGGTCTCGAGGCTGCCCTTTCCTTGCTCGTTTTAAAAGAATGTCCTTATCTTAAAGACAAAGTTCTTTTTTTGAAAATGTGTGTTTCTTTGTGTCACACTCACAACAATAGGTGCTTAATGGTGATTCAAATTTACTCACTAACGTTAGAACAAAACGTTCAATACTTCAAAACTTGAGCCTTCCCATACAAACTGGTAACATTGATTCTCTACCCATCGATGCACCGGCATGAAATTTGGCAGACAAATAATGTCCACCAATCTTTTAAAATATGCTCACATTTACACGAATTTATTTGGCACGATAAAAAGTTGTCCAAAGCGAAGCTACCAGTCCACAATGGATTACTGATACCAACCCTGATGTACGGCAGTGAGGCGTGGAACTGGCAAAGGAAGGATGAAAGTAGACGGAATGTTTTAGAAATGACATCTCGGAGGCGTGGTGTGGTAAAACCATGTATGATCGTGTGAAAAATATTGAGATTCTTAAAGAATGCAAGGCTGATGCGTAATGAGTAAGATTAAGAAAGGGACGCTTAGATGGTTTGGCCATGTAGAGCGAATAAACGAAGATAGGAGTGTAAGGAGAATACGAGTATATGACGCAAATGTGAATCGAAGAAGAAGCCGGGGACGTCCGAGGAAGACATGACATGATCAAATGTATCAAATACTCGTACGTTAACCGGAACATGTCAGAAATTTATTTATTTATTTGTAAAGATAAAGAAAAAAAAACAAAATAAGGAGAAAGGGGGGGGAGGAAGAGGAAGATATGATCGGAACAGGAGATTCTCTCGATACATTTTATACCAGTGCATCAATTTGTGGTCGTGCGTATTACTTCGGTTCGATATTTTGAAAGGGATTTGAAGAATGTCGATATTGTGAAATTGTGTATTATATTGCGCACAGATACGGGGAATTGGAGAATTTATCCTAAAATTGGTCCTGCATGCGGGAAAATAAAAAAAAATCGGTTTGTCAGGTTGGTCTCGATGGTAAGTGAATGTTCATAAAGTTAATGAGCTCTGGCGAGTCCAGATTTTAAATAACAAGATATCATCAAATTTTAAGCACAGCATATAATTTCTTCAAACGATTGATAACTTTGTGGCGTCATTATTAATTATGTAATTAAAAATACACTTTGCATACACCACTCTAATTAAAACATATAAATATTTCTACATGTTTCGATAGCAATGCTATCATCCTCAGGAATAAATGAATACTATTATTTATTGTATTCATTTATTCCTGATGAATACAATAAATAATAGTATTCATCAGGAATAAATGAATACAATAAATAATAGTATTCATTTATTCCTGAGGATGATAGCATTGCTATCGAAACATGTAGAAATATTTATATATTTTAATTAAAGTGGTGTATACAAAGTGTATTTTTAATTACATAATTTAAGCATAGAGTTTGAAGCGTGATGAAGTTATGGGATTTTAAGTGTTCGGTATTATTTGCAAAGTTTAAATTAAATGAATAATTTAATTGCTTAAAGAATTTACGTTGAATGCTATCGATTCTTTCAATATGGGCTTGGTATAAATTTGTCCATACTGTGTGCAATATTCTAAGTGTGGGCGAATATACGTTGTGTAAAGGGAGTATAGAGTCTTTATGTTGCGAAAAGGTTTTGAGATTCGAATTATGAATCCAGGCATATTTTTGGCTTTATTGATAACCTAATTAGTTTATTTGATAAAATTTAGTTTCACATCCAGTATTACCCCAACGTCTCGAATAGATTCTGTAAAAATACGTATACAATATGGCAACTACTACCCTTGGAAACTGTTTTAAATCTTGTAGTAAATAAACCTCGGTGTATCGGTACTGAAATACGTGAAAGACAATATTAGGCAACCCTGGCAATATTAAGGAGGTACATAACGGTATTGTGTGGGTAGAAGCAGGTCGAATAGTATAGCAACCATAATGCGATTACTGGGAGGAGTGTGGGAGAAAACCCCGCAGCTTTTACGTCGATAAATTTCGTGTCTTGCATTGAAAATATTTACCGACATTTAATCAATTCCGCTCGCTCTCTGTTCTCCTCTGCTCTCCTGTGATTCGTTGGCACTAAACTCCAGACAAATAAATCCCTATCTCCGTACAATTTTCTAGATGAGTACTCGATGGTAAATTTGCGACCTCCACAGTGTAGTTGTTTGCATGATTGACTCCAGTTCCGTAGTCCTCAGGTGTGAAACTGCCATTTAAAATATAAGGAGATATTTACAGACGTAATTCCATATTAATGGTTTTGTGTTTAATTCGTAAAAATTAAATTAATTATTTTTTTTTACAAAACATTTCACACAAATGTGTTGCAAAAGGGCATGATAATCTACTTATTTGTATTAACACATCCCAAATGAACCACGAAACCGAAAAAAACAACAGAAATTAAAAAGATTTCAGTCGCATCTGGGACACGAACCCAGGACCTCTACCTATCCGGGGTAACCGCTTAACCAACTTAGCTAATGAGACCAGTTAGGTCTGGTCTGGTTAGTACTGGTCTCATTAGCTAAGTTGGTTAAGCGGTTACCCCGGATAGGTAGAGGTCCTGGGTTCGAGACCCAGATGCGACTGAAATCTTTTTAATTTCTTTTGTTTTTTTTCGTTTCGTGGTTCATTTGGGATGTGTTAATATTATCTTCTTCAATGATTAAAATATTACAATGAGGTTTACAAACTTCAATAAGTTATAAAAAATAAATTGAATATTTATTTGTAGTTTGTCTAACGGGATCTATATAAAATAAAAACATATATGACAAACTTAAAGCATACATATTTCTCAAGAATCTTCTTACTCAAAAATATTTGTACAAAAATATAAAAAAATAAATAAATTTTAAAATTTGAAATTTAAAAAAAAACACATAAGACAATAAATCGTAAATAAAATATTATTATTATTATTATTATTAATCTCATACAAACAGTTGAATTAAAAACAATGTTTCAAAATTCGCACAACATTTACGTTTGGCAACGACGAGCCTTAACTCTTATATGGAGCAAGAATTTTAGATTAAATTTACTGGAATAACTAATGATAAACAAAACAACAAATCATCCGAAAATAACGTAAATAAATAAAATAAGAAAAATGATCTCTTCTTTTACTTCTTAGTATATTCACGAAACCTAAAGAATGTAATTCCTTCCAATAATCCAGAGATTTACCAAATATTAGCTTAAATAGCATTCTGAGTAAATGTGTTATTACTGAAAATACCAAATCATTTAAAATCTCATAAATATAAAATTAGGCTAGGGATAAATAAAGTTATATAAGTAAGTCGTCTCAAGGTGGCCTAACCATAGTTTAAAAATGGCTTTTAACGCCGAAACAGCTGCCACAATAACAAAAAAAACTAAATTGCTTGCAGATCTTTATAATAGCATTATTAAATTTGATTAACTCTAAATAAATATTTGAAAATTAAAAAAATAAAACCTTTTTTCCGCTATTTTTTTTTTTTTTTTTATATGAATACCTCACAAGAGTCCCAACTGCTCCCAACCGTCTGGAGCCAGTGAGACTATGACATTACCAATTGGGGAATGTTGTGAGGCTGAAGGTATTGGGGAGGGGAAGGAGAAGGGGAAGAGGAAGGTTAGGAATACCTGGCTATTCAGATCTGGTCACCAAACACGGCTAAAAGCCATTTCAAGCAACGTTTCAATTATGAATGGTGGTCTTTCACCAGGGCGATACTGGGAGTATCTTCCACTCTGGAACGTGCGCAAATATGCTACATATTATTTTTAAATGAATTAATTGTGAAACAACACAAATTAATTAAAATAAAAATTACTTGCGCACGCCGGGATTTGAACCCGCGACCTTCGGATTCGTAGTCGAGAGCCTTACCCCTCGACCATGGAGGCCGTCAAATAATAAATAATAATTGAATTACTTCTATAGCGCCGTTTTCGTGGGAAAATAACCTCAAGGGCGAAAATAGATTAAATAACATATCACTTGACATACAACCAATACCTTACAGCTAAACTTTATTACTAATGGCTCATAAGTAAGACTTATAACTATTGACTTACAACTAAGACTTATAGCTAGGGATTAACTACTGTGACTTATAATTAGTGACTTACATCTATGGCTTATTGGTAGTGACATACCAACTAAAAGTTATAGCTAGTGTCTTACAATTTAGACTTAAGTAGGTATAACTAGAATATGAACCTAACACATATATAAACCTACTACATATTTAAAACTAATACATATCTATGACACAATACTGCAAAATGACTTACGACTATGGCTTAAAACTAGAGTCTTACGACTAACATACCTATTTATAATATTATAAATACCTGTTATGATTATTGCTCGTCCCAGTGGTAAAGCGGACAAAATTATAATAATTTTTATTGAAATTAAACGAGGTAGTCTGGACGGTAGAAGGTAAATAAGTATATAAGTAATTCTCTTGGACTAAGTACGCGAAAACGCCATAACACCGATGCGGTCGTTATTCTGGATACGATAATTCAAAAAGATGAGTCTTTAGTTTTGCCCTGAATTCAGAGCTGTCGATTTTTCGCAAATGTGAAGGGAGTTTGTTCCAGGCTGTTGGGCCTGCTACCGTATTGGGATTGCCTTTAGGTACTGAAAGTCTTCCCATGGCTGTTGAAGACGTTGATTGAAGAGATATTGACATCGTCTGGAGTGCATAGTTCCGACACGTAGGGTGGTGCCATGTCGTGTATCGCCTTCAAAACCATTCAACATAATTTGAACTGGATCCTCTCAGGACACTTAAGCCAATGAAGGTTCCGCAGATGTAGCGATATGTGGGAGTATTTGGAAAGGCCGGTTATCAGCCTTGCTGCAGCATTGAAAACTGACTGAAGTCTGTCAGTATATATTTTTGGGAGACTTGCATATATGCCATTGCAATAATCAAGTCGTGACACAACGTAAGAATTTACCAGCATCTTTGCCATTAGCCGGAATATTTCTCCGTATTGATTTGATTTGGCACAGGTGAGAGAAACCTGCGCTTAGTGTCTTGTTAATCTGGGATTTGAGTGAAAGATCTGCATCTAGATGCACACCTAGAATTTTAACGCCTCTTTTAGGGATGATGTTACAGCCCGAAGTAGTGAGAGGAGATTTATCTAACACTGATTTTAGCTTTTTTGTTGCTGTCCAAAGAATTTCTGTTTTGGATGGATTTAATCTTAATTTGTTCGAAGACATCCAGTTTGTAAAGGCGGCAATGCACTTGACAGTAATGTCTTCTAATTTGTCTTTATCATTCAGTGCACAATATAAGTAAATATGCTGATCGTCGGCATAGCAATGAAAAAGAAGTCCGAATGATTCTATTATTTTGGTAACATCGTTGATGAACAAAATAAAAACTGAACTGAACTGAGCCCTGAACCCTGAACCCTGGGGGACTCCATAAGTAAGGGTTACAAAGGGAGAGTTTTTATGACCCGCTTGTGCAGATTGTGTTCGGCCACAGAGGTAGGATTTTATCCACTGAATGATTTCGCCACCCAGTCCAAAAGTCTTTTCCAGTCTGTCGAACAAGATATTATGTGGAGTTAATTTAAAAAAAAAATTAACCTCGATCCCAAGTTAATAAGAATTTCAAAAGGTCATTTTAATATAAGCCTCTTGAGAATTAAGAGAAGAAATACTTCAAACGTTTTTCTCACAGCGTTTTCATGATATCTTTGCTTATATTCATTAATATTATTCATTTAGTACGAATTAATCTGTATTTTAGTTTCAAGTTATTTTTTCGACACTAATGTTTTGCCGAATAGTAAATCTTATAACCATCCCGGTGGCATTACAAAAACAGAATGACGTCAGCACTACTCAGCTGGCGGCTATCGACTACAGAAGTATTCTTGTCTTCATACTAATACAACAAACCCCAATCCCATACACCCTAAATCAATTTTCCTGTTTTTTTCTTCATTTATAAATGAGATTTGGCCTCAGTATGGTTAAAATGAAGGCTGATTTGAAATTCCTCCCGGAGATAAACTGAACGGATAAATCCGATGGAAGTGTGTTGTGGGCGTGTCTGTGTGCCCGAAGTAAGCTCACTATGTTCTTACTTCTGATGAAATTGATAAAAATGAAGGAGTGAGAGGCCGACAAATAAGAAAATCTAGTCCAATATTTTTTATTTATTTTTTTTATCAATAATTACGTTCAAACTTAAATACCAGTATATTTCGTTTTTATTAGTTTTCATCGTTAAAATAATTTTGAAAGTTTTAATTTTTCAAAGGCCGCCAAAACGCTCCAAATCTATAGCCGGTAGGTTTTGATCAGTTTTGAGGTAAGAATGTCAAATGTCAAAACAAGGATGAGCTTTACCGTACATACTTGTATATACTATTGATGATAAACCATAACTAAATATAAACCATAAAATTATGTACCTTTTTATAAACTTTAACTCAAGGAATAATAATAGTATTTACCATTAACATTACACTCTAATTTCTTCCATAAATAATAGTTGTTTATATTAAACAACAATTACAAAGCTTAAGGTCACCCAAATTAAGTTAAAATTTTGCCAAAACTAAAAAAATACATATTTGAAATACAAAACAAAATCTAAAAATATTTTTTTTATATACTTATCAAAAAACAGAATGCTCATGTGACGTCAGATGTTCCCAATGCAATAATGGTACCAATATTATATGGTGTTTTGATAAGCTGATTTTTTATTCACTTTTAAATATAACGATTTATAAATTCTACGTATATTGAATGAAAGTTATATATTTAGAATCGGCGTTTGCAGATCTATATGAACATATTTTTTTTAAATCATTCATAATTCAATAATAACCGGGCTGTTGAACTCAAGAAATGATTCTTTCTCATAATATGACAAATATCTATTATGTACAAATGTTAAGCGCGCTAGACTATGCACAGGTACTGAAGGGATCAGTGACGCTAATTCATCAGAGCATCTTTCATTGAAATACCGGTAGAACAAGGGCAGCATTCCTATCTGACGCCTGTGTTCTAAAGATTGCAATCTGTGGACCGCCCGTTTCTGCACAGAGTCAAGTGTTTTTTTTTTCTTATACAGTGATGAGTATTTATTGATTAACCTTTAAAAATAAAACCGATTAAAACAGTATTACGAGATTATGTATCTAGAAGTGAAAAGTTGTTCAAGAAAAATAAAGAGCGTTGAAAATATTTTTAATATTTTAAAATATTATTGTAGAAGCTTCTACCTCGATCCGAAATATATTTTAACAGAATTCGCATTGAAAACTTTTAATCAAAAACAGAATCAAATGAATAACTTTTTGTTCCGCAAATAACTATGTACTTTTCTCCGAGCTTTATCTATTATCTAAGCACTGAACATTTATTCTCCAGAAGTGAAATCTATGCCGATTTAAAAAAAAAACAGATGTCACCAATTTGCACAAGTCTCTCCGAAATCGGCATCAGACAAGCAATGAAATCTGTTCAGGGTGTCGGTTTGCACCGAGAGCTTGTCAACAAACTGCCTTCTTACGGACTTCCCGCATCCAGGTGTACGTGGATTGCCGAATCTTTGAGGGAGAGGTCGATTCAGACGGTTACTGACAGTTTCATCTCTTCCTCGCATTTAATAAATACTGGCGTCCCACTTGGATCAGTTCTGTCTCCAACTTAGTTTTCGTTGCACATCAATAACCTTTTATCGTGTGCACCAATTCATCATTATGCGAATGACAGTACAGTCTATGACAGCTGTTAGTTTGACAAGCTCCCAAAAACACATAAACTTAAATAGCTCATAGTCTTTGAAGCAGAGAATGAACAGCTACATCGGGAGGGTTTCCCCGCGGGTGACCTTGTCGATTTCAATGTTTCAAAAACCCAACCTTGTCTGATTACTCAATCTAGTCTCCTTCAACGAAAGCAATCTTTCAATCAAGCCTCCCATTGATTTTTCTTTTTGTAACCCTATGTGACCAGTTCACGTATGAAGGCTTTATCAAAGCTAGAGTAAAGTAAGCCTGTCAGAAGCTGGGCGTACTGTACAGTGGCCGCATATGCTTAAATATTAATATTTAAATTGTACAAATCACAAGCACTCCCTAGTGGTGAATTTGGCAGCCACCTCTCCGTTTGATAGATTTGTGTATTTGTATGGATACAACTTTTTTGTTCGTTAAAATCTTTAAAATATTTCTTGTCATAGTTCAATATTTGGATCTTACGACAACACGCAACACTGTAAATAACTAATGCGTAAAAATGTTAATATCTGTTAAGAACTTACGCTTTTTAAGGTCATTTTATAAATATTCTCCAGTCCTAAAAATTATAATTATTTCAAATAAATACCAACTCTGCTTGTGCTACCATCTTCTAATAAATATAAAATCAATAGATTTTATTTTATTTTTTACTTTTGTATATATTTTGTATATTTTTTTTAAACTTTTGTATTAACTATTGCATGTATATTGTTGTATGGAATGTGTGGGACTGCACTAACCTCCCCACACACCGGAATAAACAATTATTTATTATTAATTGATAAACTAAAGTTCTTAAAAACTTAAGACAAGATTTTTGTTATTTATTATTTATTTATTTATAATAGAAAAAGAGGATGCAACGGAGCAACTGTGAAAATCATATTATCTCGAAGCTTAAATTTTCTAATAAAACTGTGTTCATCTGAAGCGACCTGCCAGCTGCAGGTAAGTATGTTTTTTTTGTATCCGTTTGTACATAATTAAATAAAGAATATAAAGTCACATTTGTACAACGCCCTCGAGGTGGTTTTTCACAGAAACGGCGCTATAAAAATCATCTAATTATTATATCTTGATATTTTCGAACCCTATTTAATACCGTCACCTAATTGAATAATTATTTACCCCTCCTTTGGGATAAATATTAGCCGTCTTTGTCAGAAGTTACCGCAAATGGCTTTGCAATTAATTAAAGAATTACCGTAGACTAATCGAGTTGGTTTTAAACACCTAAACTTACTTCAAAGTTATAAATTGCACAAGGTTATCTGGGAGACATTACTTTTAGCTTTAAAGGAAGTTCAGAATATGGAGGAAATGGTTAATATGAATACATACGTTCATTATCATTATTATTTGAAGTATCTGTACACTAGATGTAGCATTATTTAGCTTAGCAGACGTTAGGAGACACACTCCAGAGGCTGTGCGAGGAGAGTTCGCCGAGGTAGCGCAGGCAAGGGATGCCTAGAGGCACCTTTTCGATGCATTAGTTCCCCGACCCGAATTGAACAAGGGAAAGAAGATGTATATGTAGATGTATCTACGTATATTGTTAAGAAAGTAATTGGGGAAGGGGGTGGGTCCCCACGTTGTGGCTCGAGTGATAAAGAACCACCCACGTGGGCGTCAGTGTTAAGAAGGCCCCACGACGGAGCGTCAGTGTTAAGAAAGGGGGAAGAAGGACTAGACAACATCCACGTTGGCGAATCTTTTATTTTCGTTTTTTTTTTATGTAACACCTCACAAGAGTGCCCCTGTATCTACGGAGGACGTAAATAGTAACTATATCGCTTACCGTTAGGCAACGTTGTGAGGTGAGTTAAGGAGGGACTGCAGGAAGGGATTGTTTAATGCGGGTTTGAGGAAAGACAGATGGCGGTGGCTCGTTCCAAATACGAGCCGATTTACACAAAAAACGAGTAGGGAAAACAACCCGTTTACATCAATCGTGAACGGATGTTTCACTTATTGTATACTTGTTCAGATTATTGTCAAATACATCCATATAATTTAAGTATTATTACCAAGACTGTGTAAGCATTGAATTGGTGAATGCAAACTGTAGTTGGAATGGGATATACATATGTAAAATGTTAATGTTTGTCTTGTAGTTCGTTTAGGTATGTATAGGTTGATTAAATGCATGAGTTCGGAACAATCGACTTTACAATTTAATAATTTTAATAAAATGGTTAGGTCGTTATTTTTCCGTCGGTTTTCTAATCTTTAGACTTCTAACTACGGATATGTACAACAGTTTGTTACTATTGTAAAAAATAGACAAATCAAACCATTCTGTTGTTAAGGCCCAGACGGGGGCGCCAGTGTTAGGATTACCGGTGTAAGGGTCCCCCAAGTTGGCGCCAATGTTAGGGTTAGCACGTTGGAACGCCAGTGTTGGGGTTAGAAAGGTGGGAAGATTAGGATTCACCTTGAGGCCAGACGTTGAAGCGACGAACTCATTGTTTACCTTGGATAGCTCAGTAGGCGAAACATGTCATCTCCGACCCGCGGGGTCGTGAGGCGGCTTCTGCCTCATATCTACTCAGGGACAAAGGTACTCGAACTACCAAATGAAAAATATGCGTCTTCGAGCCAGGGTTTATTATGGGAGAGCAATCGCAGGGTAATAGGGTAATTATACATCCTAACTAATGGTACAAAACTTATTTCTCTCTCGTAAATCTAGAATCGGGCATTTTCTACTAGTATTCAGTTAATTACAGCACAGATAAAGAGGTTTCAAGTACAGCTTACGTGGGTGCATCGGCTTTGAGTGGATACAGCTTCCAGACAGGCATGTAGCTGATCTCCTAGCTTACAAAACATTACAAGCTAGCGTCGACAACGTACTTCACGAATCTGCTCCATTATTCAGGACTTGACACAGGTGCCCGATTAACAGTAGTTAGGGTCTTCAAAGAGTGCCTGAACTTTAGGTGTTCGATAGTTATATAAGGCAAAATGGTAGCGTACGTTCTGGCCACGCTAAGGGTACAGACGCCATTGCAAGCCGGCGTAGGTGCACCGGAGACTTTCACACATCGACCGTGCGTGCTGAGGTCCTGTGCGCTTCTCAGGCGGGCGGAAATACTTGCCCGGCGTGTCTAGTTCGCGCCTGCGCAGTGCAGAGCGTCACTAGTTCGAAATTTTTAGATTTCTTTGAAAGTTGGTGTATTAAAAATATGAAAAACCAAGATATGTTTTATATAGCTGGTGACTTTAATATTGATATGAAAGTAAAGAATACCTACAGCAATAGACTCCAAAGTTTAGTGAATGATCTAGGAATGAAACAGCTTGTGACAAAACCAACGAGAATAACAAACGCATCAGTAACCATTATTGATTTGGTTATATCAAATAATTTTTACTTGAACGTAAAGGTTGTGGATACACCAAAAATATCAGACCACGAAAACATAATAACACTACTTGAAACGAGTGTAATAAAAAATGAGTCAAGGAAAATTATGTATAGAGATAAAAGGAACTATGATCACTCTAAATTCTGTGAAACTTTAAAAAATAGTATCTCACAAATTACCGAGTCTAATTCATTAAATGACAAAGCAGAAAATTTCGTCAAAATTTTGACGTCGGCAGTCGACAAAAATATGCCGATAAGAAGTGTTAAGTTTAAAAATACTAACAGATGGTATTCGATACCATTACATAACCTTCAAAAACAGAGAGATAATGCATATAAAGCGGCAAAATTGGAACCATCCAATGAAAAATGGAATTCATATAAAAAAATTCGCAATATTTATTCAAAACAAATTAAACAACATAAGTGCGATTACCATAAACAAAAATTAGAAACACAACAGAATGAGCCAAGAAAACTTTGGATAACATTAAAAGAAATCATAAAGGGCAAACAAAAAGAAGTTGTAAAATCGATTGATTTCCCAGATGGAAATGAAGAAGAAATTGAGAATATAGCGACAAAATTTAACAAGCACTTTATTTCGAGCATAGATCTTATAAGCGAAAGTATTCCAGAATGTCCTGTTAACAAACTAGACATAGACAGGCCTGTATGCACCGATGAAGAGTTTAAGTTTAAAAATATAGATTTACCATACTTAAAAAGAGTCTTAAGTAACATGAAATCGAAGGAATCTCCAGACGGTATTACAATAAATATAATCAAAGACTCCATTAATATTATTGGCGAATCGATGGTACAAATTATCAATGAATCTATGAATAGTGGAGTGTTTCCCAAAACTTGGAAGACATCTGTAATAACTCCTATTCCGAAAATCGATAACCCAAAAAATTTTGACGAATTCCGACCGATAAATTGCTTACCCAAATATGAACAAATACTTGAATACATTGTAAAGGAGCAATTAACTGAATATATTGAGACAAAGCAGATATTAGTTCGACAACAATCGGGTTTTAGAAATAAATTTTCTTGTGAAACCGCTATTAACTATGTAATACAAGAATGGAAAAAATTATAGAGATAAAAACAGTAAAATTACTGCAGTATTTTTAGACTTAAAAAGGGCATTTGAAACAATCGATAGAGATAGATTAATAAAAAATTAAGAAATATTGGAATTAACGGTAAAGAAATTAATTGGTTTGCTGATTATCTATCAGAAAGAACGCAAGTAACAAAATATGGTGGTATAATATCAGATCCACGTCATACTAGTAAAGGCGTTCCACAGGGATCTGTCTTAGGTCCATTGTTATTCATTATATATATAAATGATATTGTTAAAGTTTTAAAGCATTGTGCCATTAAATTATTTGCTGATGATACATTGTTATATATAGCCAGAAAAAAATTACAGGACGCCATTGAAGAGATACAAAATGACTTAAAGAATGTAACACTTTGGTTAAATATAAACAAACTTAAACTGAATGTTATGAAAACTAAATTTCTGATTATTGATAGTCAAGGTGGAATCGAACATGCAATACTAACCATTGATAACATAAAGATAGAAAGGGTTAACAGTATTAAATATTTGGGTATAATATTAGATGATAAATTAAAATTCGACAAACACTTCGAATACATATCTAAGAAAATTGCTAAAAAAGTTGGCTTCTTAAAAAGAATTAGGAATAACTTGGATCTCAAGACAACGCACCTTGTATACAATTCTATTGTAACTCCTCATTTAAATTATTGTTCTAGTGTTCTATTCTTATGTAACGAGGCCCAAAATAATAAACTACAGGTTATACAAAATAGGGGAATGCGGATGATTCTGAAATGTAATATCTTTACTAGAGTTAAAACTATGTTACAAAACTTAAATATGATGACAACTAAACAACATATAATATATAATACATTAACAATGATGTACAAGCTTAAAAATAACATGCTCCCTAAATATCTGCAACCTAATATTATGTATCATGAAAATATTCACAATTATCCTACGAGGAGTTGCCGAGACTTCAGGCTTCCCAAAACAAAACTTACGTGTACACAGAACAGCGTGTTTTATAAAGGGCAAAAACTTTATAATAACCTACCAAATTCCATAAAGGAAGCCTCAAGTCTTGGCACTTTCCGTAAAACATGTGCTATATACATAAAGAAAAATTTATGACTTGTATTTCTATTTGTACTAACTGTATTTCTTAAACCCTATTTTTTTTTTTGAACTGGGGTAACTGTATTTCTTTTTTTTTTATTAACTGTATTTCTTTTTTTTTTATTAACTGTATTCTTTCTGTTATAATTTTATGACTCTATTTATTTTATTATGTATCTTATATGTTTTTTATTACTAGATGTATGAAAATTTGCTTACATCTAAATAAAGCTACAAAAACAAAAACAAACAAAAATAGCCAAATTTTATTTCAACAAAAATTTTTGAATTTGTGCATTTGAAATGGAAGTCACTGATTTCAAATTATGCAAATTATCGCATTTCAATGAACAAGCATGAATATTCCCATGTGGTTGTGTAGTACGCACCTCTTTGCCACATAATCAACCCTTTTGTGTATATAATATTATCGGTGAATATAGTTATTAGGTAATACACCACTTTAAAATCGAAATGTTTTTGAATTTGCCAATTTTATGTGAAAATTAAATGTTTTTGTGTTTTTAATGTATTTATAAATAAATCCACATAGACTTTTTAAAGTATTTTACTCAACACCCTTTTACTTGTAGGGTGGAAGGAAGTAGGGCACAGGAAGTATCGCATAACATGAATATTCCGTCTTTTAACGTGAGACATCAAAAAAATTCATGCATATTCTCAGAGGTGGCTTTACTGGTTTTGGATATCAAATGTGAACATGCAGCTATCTTACAATTAAATTCGTTCACACCATTATTAGATAAATTCTTCTGGAATTTCAAAATAAATATGCATCGATCAACCGGACTAGACATGATTATTAACGTTGATCAGGACAGTAAAATGGACACAAAATGTATACAAAGCATAAACTAAACGCGACACGCGCTCACAGATGGCGCTAATTTAAATGTTTTCCAAAAAAACACTTTTACCACTTAATGCTTTTAATCGTTGGGATGTATTGTTTGACAGCGAGTGTACATACGAAATATGAACTGGAATAAATTATCATTGTAAGTTTAATGCTCAAGTCCTCCAAAAAAATTATGAAAATGTTCTGTTATACAGACTGGCAACAATATATTGCATTTTTATAAGTTTTTTGGGAGATTTGAGCTCTAAATCTAAAATACCAATTTCTTTCATTTCATATTCCGTGTAATCACCCACCACAATTTGTTTTTCATTATTTAAAAGCATTAAGTGCTACATTATGTGAGCGTATATTACGTTTCGTTTATCCTTAACTATAACAACAATTAAACTATTGTCTACACTAACGATTCACTTACACCGGGACTAGAGCTTTCAATACCGGGATCAACCAGAACTGGGATCCCGGGAATCTCGGACCACTGTCGGCCCCGTAATCCCGGTGTTGCGCTAGTCTCAATCCCGGGATTCCAGCATTTTTGTTGGTTTCACGAACTTGTTTTAACCGTGGATACACGTTTTTTTGTATTGGCAGCATGTCGTTTATTAAGCGATACTATTGAGATCTTGGGATACAGGTCATAAAGATTTTGGGGTAGGTTATATTTATTGCCTTGTTTCTTAGAAGTTAGGAGACTTTTCTTAAAGCCTGAATAACATTCAGTATTTAGTCTCGTGACATCACTACACCGGGAGTGTTCAGGCAGACGAGCTTTCACTTCTCAGTTTTGAGTTTTGTTGTGCATATGAAAATAAGATTCATACGATTTATTCATGAATTCATAATATGTTATTTTTTCTCTGCTTACGTGTCAAATGTAGAATGCCTTCGGAGGTAGAAACTGCTGTCGCGCGTCATAATAATTACCCAGCAGAACTTTTTTAATAAATATACCTTTTTTAACAAAATTATCAAAGACAATATTAAAAAAAAAATTAAACATGCATCATTTCTTTTGCTAGGGAAATAAAAAAAAATCAGCACAAGAATGAAAGTTCCTTGGCAAATCTACCACTTATCATCGATTGATATTAAGGCGATCCAATGCGAAGTAATGCAAAATTTGATAGCATACAATTGTCATATATGATTTAATTAAATACCGCCCTGGCCTTTAATTTAATAGGGAATTTTTTGTGAGAATCTTTTTTATAAACCTCGAAAAAAAAAGTATTAGACGTAAAAAATTTAAAAAAAAAATCTCCTAATTACGAACCTTTTTCGGATATAAATAAATTATTATTCATTGTGGCAAATAAAGTTTTTTTGTATATGACCGAAATTAAAAAAAATATATTTTTGCTTGAACTTTACTCAATAATATCAAACACGCAATTCGGGAATGTTTTTTTTTTGCGTAAATGGAAACATGCGGCCGGTGTTAAGATGGAATTTCAAAATTTTCGCAACGTTTATGCAGTGCGTGATTTCGTACGAATTTTACAAAGTGGATCCTCTAAGTGTTCGAGGTCAAGCCATCCGGTATCAGCCGGGCTGGGCAAGAAACGTTGTGGAAATGAAATCAACGGATCGTCGGAAACGGAATGACATTACAAAGGAGGCTAAAGCTTTAAGAGCTCCATAGCCATTGGATAAAAGTAAAGCGCGATGTCAAGAATATAATATATATTGGCTTTTGATAAACGCAATTACTTACGAAATAAATACCTTCTTATTTTTCTATTTAAGATACAATAATATGTATCATGTTACATTGCTAAGAATAAGTATATTAAAATAGCTTCATATATTCAAAGTCCTCCTCATTAGCGATTCCTATTCCGAGGCGGTCTGTGGGGTGTTTTATTGATGTTACTTATACTTATGTTGATATCATAATGTTTTTAATTTCCTCATCTTCAGGTTTACTTAGCCAAATTTTCATATTGTTTTACCACGTATTTAATCTTGGAATGCTTTATAGATTTAATGTTTTTGTCATCGTAATGTTAGTATGTTGGTCAGAAAGGTACTCATTTTTTCTTTTAAAGTAGGTACTTTTATGATTGCTTTTATAATACTTTTTTTTTCCTGAGCTGATTCATGTGGGTGTTTGAGGCAGATCTCCATCCAATAATTCCATGTTCTATACTTGATTTACAAAGAGCACAGACATTTTTGTTTAGTATATTGCGTATGTTTTGTGCACATAATCTTCTTCTTCTTATTCTGGTGCCCTATCCTGTCGGAGGTTGGGTATCATCATGAAAGTTATTAAATCCTGCAAATTTGTGTAAATGTATGAATCAAAAAAATAATAAATAAATAAAAAATATAAATTAAATATAAACATACAGATTATCAGAATCAGAAGAATGAACTTTAATGGTATTCATAGTTTTAAAAAATTACTCATCGGGTTTTCTCGTATTAAACGTTCCTCATAAAGTGACACAGATACTTTAGTTTACTTCTTTCTATTGCTATTAAAACATAAAAAAACACTCTTCCTCTACCTACTTGTTTACTTACTGAACTGGCCACTAAGATTTACTATTTCAACAACTGTCAAACCCCTGTAGCACGGAGACAGTAGTGGTATCTAAATTTCCTATATATTCACCGGTTTTTCCTAACATAAACATTTACTCCTTGTTGTTTTGCTTGATTATATAATCTCTTTTTGTTCCCTATTCAATTAATGATACTAATTATCTTGTGTTCTTATTTAAATTGTTTCAATTATATCATAAGCTTTCATAATCGTTACAAAAATAAATGAACTCTCGTTAACCGTCGGTGAAACGCTTCATTAATCACCAAACAGACGCTCCTTTGATTTCCGTCATATTAAATATTATTACACTCAACTCATGGGAATTAATCAACACTTAATTCCCCAAACGTTCATTCCTAAAATCACCATCTATTCCTAAAATATATCTACATCTAATATGTAAACACATAGCAAACATAAGTAGGCTAACTTATTTGCATACAACACGTAATAGTTTCGGAAACACCGCATAGGTTTGGACAAAGCAAAAAAGGGAGTGCAATGTGAAATGTGCATTTATGAGATCCAAACCATGGGTGAGTAATAGCGACACACGCCGCGCCCGGAGCCGTGCTAACTTGCTTCATTGTGACGTCAGACCGCTGTAGAAACGATATTTCCATAAATTAATGTTTTAATACAAAGCTTCACAGTGCATACGGTACTTGGTGATGCTGTGATTATTACCCACTATAAAACAGGGATGAATGAGGAAAACCAGTCAATTTTTTTTACAATATTTAAATCTTGTTTTCCAAGTAGAAAGAAAGCATTAATTTCATTTTTGAGGAGGGCTAATTAACAATTTACATTTGTTACTTATTACTAATTCTTTGCTACCGGTTTCGACACTTCCATGTCATTCAATATCGTTCTTAAAATTGACTTAAATTGTACAAGTAATAATAATAATAATAATAGTTGGATGATGTGTATAGCGCCGTTTTTGTGAAAAATCACCTCAAGGGCGCTGTACAAATATTTCTTAACTAATTATGTACAAACAGATACCGAAAAACATACTTACCTGGCAGGTCGCTTCAGATGAACACAGTTTTATTAGAAAATTTATTTATAGAGATGATAGTTTTACATGGTTATTTGTTGCTCCTTTTCTATTGATGTTACATTTATTAGAAGATTGGTGGCACAAGAAAAGTTTCTATTTATTGAAATACTTGTAATTTTTAGGACTGGAAAGTATTCATAAAATGAATTTTAGACTCTAAAATATCTATAAAATTACCTTAAAAAGCGTAAGAAGCTTTTAATAAATATTATTTTTTTTTTATTTATTTTACACTTTGGTTATTTACAGTGTTGCGGGCTGTGGACGCATTTCCGCACAGATGCGTGAATTTTTATTTATTTTTTTATTTAATGACTTTAGGTAAGTACTAACCGGCTAATGCGGTATTGCGGTTCATTCCAGGCCTTAGGTCCTGACACTCCGAAAGCACGATCAAGTACCGAGTAATTAGATAGTGTTAGGTGGAGATAGTGGTGACGTTGTTTTGAGGGGTGTTTTGCGAAAGGTCTCATAAAAGAATGCTTATAAGTATTATTTGAAAAAAAAACCTTAACAATTAATGCTGTGATGTATCTGTATAAAATGTATGTAAAATTAAAAAAAATGTATTAGTGATATTGTGACGACAGTTTTCGTAATAGGTGTACATACGATAAAACAATATAATATGTATTTCACAATCGAAGTTTGTGGTTTTATCATTATCAAATCATTTTCACTAGAATTCTTTATAAAATCGTTGTTTTTTTTATACAGCCCAAACATCATTAAGTGGTTAACATTTTTTAAACACCGCCAAACTGAAATTTCTCCAAAAATGGCCACCGTTTATATTATAATGTACGTACACCATTATATGAAGATGGTTTCGCTTAACATAAGCATCTTCAGGGTACAAAAATTAAACTGATCAAAATACATAGTGTGTGTTTATATATACAAAATAGAATAAGACAGAACATAACATAGAACAAAGAAAAAATGAGATAGCATGAAATACAAATCTGACATAATAACCGAGCGAAAGAGACAGAAGTGTACATAATGGAATACCAAGGAATACCTGAACAGGTGATTATGGGATGGGATAATAATAATAATCGGATGATTTTTATAGCGCCGTTTTTGTGAAAAATCACCTCAAGGGCGCTGTACAAATCTTACTTCCTATTCTTACATTATTCCTATATTACATCTATTACATTTTTTTTTGGACAGGCTATCATTACACATTATTTGTAGACCATATGAAGAGATGCAGTTAAATTATCAAAACTAAATACGGCTTGATCTAAGTTTTCATACATGTTAAATTCAGAGAAAA
Source organism: Halesus radiatus (assembly GCA_022606495.2). Classification (NCBI taxonomy): domain Eukaryota; kingdom Metazoa; phylum Arthropoda; class Insecta; order Trichoptera; family Limnephilidae; genus Halesus; species Halesus radiatus. The sequence continues at coordinate 101,281 of JAHDVE020006145.1, forward strand.
AAAAATGCTAACTGTATTTATTCCTTACGATATATTGCGAAACGCTAATAAAAATGATAGGAGTCATGTGAAGTTGGGCGGCGGTGAGGACGGGATATACCTAATATTGGGCTATTGGACACATTTAGTTGATTATTAAGAATTTTATTTTTGGTTTCAACAGCTTTCTTTATTTCTAGTGATTCTAAATTATTTAATCTGTTTCCATGACCATTTTTATGGAGAATATTAGCACCGGTGCTTTGAATGAAGGTATGATCTTTATCAATAAGGTGATTGGCGAATTCTGAAAATCCGTTATTATTTAGGCATCTAAGATGTTCTTTAATTCTAATATTGACATTGCGTGTTGTTTTGCCAATATAGAATGCTGAACAATCATTACGATCTAATTTATATATTCCCGAGTGACTAAGCTTGTCGTCTTTATCTTTTGAGTTGATTAAAAATTTAACAGTTATTATATTTACCCTGATGAAGCTTTAGTTAAGCGAAACCGGTTGGTGAAAATAAAATATATTCGTGGTTTATAACAAGGTATTTCATTTACTTAATACAATGTCAAACCACAAAGTGATTGCTTCTTATGAAAATATTATTAATTAAGTTACTTTAGGTTGTCAGAATATTTTTTTTTTCATATTGATGATTTTATTTTACTTTTAAAAAGTGTGCCAATTCATACGTGTGTTGATTAATCCATTCACCAGGAAAAGGGTAGGAGTCATTTTATCAGATATAGGCACCTACAGTTAGAACTTTAAAATGAAAAAAATAATTAATAATTTTAATAATTTTAATAATTTTAATAATTTTAATAATTTTAATAATTTTAATAATTTTAATAATTTTAATAATTTTAATAATTTTAATAATTTTAATAATTTTAATAATTTTAATAATTTTAATAATTTTAATAATTTTAATAATTTTAATAATTTTAAAATTAATAATAGTGTATTTTCAATTTATATAATTTAAAATAAAAATTTATATAATATAAAACATTGAAAAGCCGGTGAATTCGATTTCAACATACATATTTCAGCCTCTAAGTAAATATCCGGTCCGCTGGGGCAGTCTGCCCCTGCACACAGAGCGCCGAGCAGTCCGCGAGTTTAGTTCTGTTTACGAGTAGGAGCGCATTAAAATAGTAACTACGGTACATGCCTTTGGACAGAGGAGCTTTTATGAGGCAAGAAGCTTAAAACCTTCAGCCACGCCGTTTTACTGCTTTACCCTGCAGGCGGCCTTTTGTAGAGCCCAACACATAATTAGATTTCAAAAGACTTATGAACTTATGACGAAAGACGGAATCTAATGAAACTGTTATAGTGTTTAATGACCCTTTTCATTAGATAGTATCTCGTTCTATTGAAGGAAATCTTTTTGTTAAGTTTTTAACTTGTAGAATAAAACAAGTTTTATGTTTGACTCAATTGTCTTTTTTTCTCTTGTTAACCACTTGCATTGTGTTAATACGAATAGATAAATTCCAATCAGCGTTATGCTTTTTTTTAAATTTCAATGTTTTTCTTTTCTCCCCAACTCATCATTCAGAGACCATCTTAATTTAATTTTTTTTTTACGTTTATCTTCGCATTCTATTCGGGTATCCTAACTAATAACTCAGTAGTAAGTACATGATTTTATTACACCTTACGCCTCAGGAATCTTAAATAGCTTCCTTGCGAGGCGTGCGATACATAACCTAGTCAAGTGCGAGAAAACCATCAAGCAATAGTAACATTAATGCAAAGGCCCGAAATATTATTCCTGTCATAATTGTCTTTTGATTGGTGCAAAAGTATTTGTTGTTTGGGAACAGCCTCAAACGCTAGGAGCGAGGTGTGTGGACAGGGCTATATTCACACATACACGTTCACAGCCATGTCCCAATGTTAAAACTACTAACCACCATACCAGATTAAAAAGGCAATATTGTCGCATATTAATAAAAACACGTCAAGTTTTTACGTTGGTATTTTACAAGCGTCAATCCCGAGTCAGATGGATGCTTAAAAGAATAAATACAGAGCAATTTAATAATTGAATCAAGGAACTCGGCTACAAAGGATTAAGGAGTTTCCGGGAGATTAAATGATGGCGGCCGCGGCAGTCCGGCGGCCATTGCGGTAAATCTGACTACCGACAGCAAACAGTGTGAATTTAAATTCGCAGATATTGGACGAACTTCGCCAAATAAACACGACGGAGTTTTGACGGGACCAACTTCAATAAAACTCGAAGTATTCAAATCTGAAAGACAAAATCACTTTTCGGAAGCAATTTGCATAAACTTTTCGTTTCTGAATCCTGTCAGCTCACTGTGGCGATTAGAATAGTCTCTTACGTTCATATACAGTCGAGGTTATTTTAAGTTACACACATTCAACTGCAACAATGCTCAAAAAAAGATGATATGAGACCCATGGGTGTGTGTTTCTAAAACTAAGTTGTGAGGTGGGTATGAGTATCGCCGCCCCGGAAACCATTTATTGGATAACCAACTCCTCTGCCAAGTGATCTACTACGTTTGACGTTTTTTTTAAATATATTTTTCCATATTCATAATAACTGAGCTGTCGTTTTAAAATTTTAAAATAAGTTTTTAATTTTTATATTACCCTATTGGTATTTCGAAAATAGTTGGGATGGTACATTAAAAAATATACAATATGGGGTCAAAATAACATTTAAAAAATATATTAAAAAAACACCGGATCCTCAAAAGAAATGTATTAAAGATTAAAGTAAAAATGTGTAATGTGTAGTTCCTTTGAAGTCAGCTAATTATGAATGATCTGAATAATCATGTAACATTAGTGTGTAATTTGAATTCAGATTCCAAATTACCAATGAACGAGCGCGGGGAAAAAATTATGGGCGTGCAATTGCCAATCAGCGTGGGTTTGCTCAGTGTGAATTCTGATTTCCACGACTAAATATTAAATTTGATTCGTGGTTTTCATCAACATGGGTTCAGATAAGGAATGTGGCCAAATGAAGGATAATCTACTTTATGTATGCGCCAACAGAGATTCATGTGGATTCATAATGATCGTTTTTGATTTATAAATGCAGATAAAGATTTTAGGTAACAAATATCCTTTGGTCCAAATTATTTACATCTGACATTATTTTGTTTTGTAAACTAGTAAGGAATATAAAGTAAATGTTCAATTAAATACAGTCAACTAACATAATTTTGAAGGTTAAATATGTATCGTGGAGAGTGAAAAGAAAAAAATTGCATAGATTTTTTTTTTCTGTTAAAAATTAATACATATCATATACATTTTTTCAATGTATATGGTTTGTAGTTTATATACATTAACATTTTTAAACATTTTTAAATTGTGTACATTATATTTTTGACATTTGTAAGTTTCACAAGTAATGTTATATTAATAAATGAATTGAAACTTACTTTTTAATCATCACTTTATTAATATGCACATATCAATGTTCCGAAAGCAAAGCTTTCCTCATCAGGAATATACAGAATACTAAAAAGTAATAATGTCAAGTATATATAAAAATCAATGTAAGTTTATTTGTTTATTTGTCGTCGATTTTTTCGAAAATTACTTGACCGGTTTCTGTGAAAATATATAAATAGCACAGTTTGTTTTTATTAGTGCCGAGAAGGTTCATAAAGTGGTTTGAATGAAATTCAATATGTAAAACTGTTACTATAACGTTTTAAAATTAGTAAGAAAAACATTGAACCCGCCATGTTTTGTTTACGTTAGCCCATAGATATAAATAACACTCTGGTTAGCCACAAATTGCATATTCAAAAGATGAAGGGTATTTTAGGTAGAATATTTGCAAAATGAAAAACACGAGTAGGTACCTACTTAAGAACTTTATAATTTATATATATTTAAAAAAAATAAACGTTTGGAATGAAATAAAATATTAAAATGAATGTTTCTTTATTTGGAGATAGTTAATTTCGCTATCAAATCAATTATGGCACCCTAATGACAAGAGAAAAATCCCGAGCAAGGCCGGGTACACATCAGCTAGTTTGAAAATAAATTTTAGAGATAGCTGTTTTCAATAAATATTGGTTTGTTAATTATATTTAATTGACTATTAACACTTTAAAAAAAAAAATTAATATGGATTTGTTACTGAATTTTTTAAAATATTTTTTAATTAACATTTTTGATTCATCTAAAATCATAATTTTTAAATTGAATTCCGCCATGAAATGACAGTTTCAAAATTAGAAATAATTGGTAAAAGAATCAATAATTTTTTTAAATAATAAAAGTATAAAAAATAAGTACAGTTAAAATACAAAAAACATGAATTTACGAGTAGGTATGTAGAATTTAGGGTATAGAGAGAATAAAAGAAATTTTGAAGTTACACTTTACAAAAAAGCAAAATTGTAGTTTTAAAAAAAAAAAAAAATTAAATTTATTTATTTTTCACACATTATTAAACAATAAAACTACAAAACTTTGACTGCCCAACTGGGAACAAAAACCCGTTTCAGCGCAGTCAAATTGACAAGTTCAGCTTATGTTAATTGCCATTATACAAAATAGATTGAAAAAAAATTAGTATTGCCACAGTATCGCAATAAGATACATTTAGAAAAAAAGGTGTAATAAAGTATATAGAGATATAAAGGATATACAGAAAAAAAACATATTAAGTATATTTCGTCCAGCAAGTACAAACAGCAACTTTAGTTAATTGTTTACCAGCACATGTTTGTCCCTTTCCATTCCTTGGTTAGGGCCTTCAACCCAGTTAAGATTCCCTCCCAAAGAACACAAACAATGTTCAAACACAAATTCAGTTAAGCAAATCGAACCATGAGATGGTAATAGTAATAAGGCCAAAGCGCCACTAATGTATATGTTTGTAAGTATAAAAAAAAAAAATTTAAGGAATAACAAGGTTCCATCTGACACAGCAACGTCATGTAATAATGTGCTCTATAGAAGGTAACTTTAACACTCATTATCGCAAAACATCGCCGTGTCAGATGGAACCTTGTTAATCCAAGGGGTCGAATTAACTGTCAGTCAGCATATGTTCGCTTTTGACTCTCCCCAAACCAAGAAGCCAATCATAGACCAATTTGCGAAGAACAATTGCACTTTTCGATTTCCATGTATCGGGGGTATGATGTTAAGTAAACAGATAAAATAAACACAGCAAAATATTGAAATAATATTTAGTCATCTATGTCCTTCAATCACAATTTTAATTCTTTTGCAAAAAGTGATATTTAGTGGAATTTATTTTGGTACAAGATTAAACGTAGAAGACCAATTAATAAAACAAATGTTTTTGGATGAATTTTGTATTATTGTAGAGTCATTTTAAAGAGATTCTTGCTTTTGTAGTGGTGTACTGTATCGCTGGATTTCTGCGAGGTAAGAAAAAATGCGGCCGGGCGTTATGAAACTATTACGAACCAATTTGAACAACTATCGGTGTGCTCCACTCCACAAGCAAGAATCCATTTAAAAAGTATTATTTGTTTTTGTGTTTAAATCGTAGAACTCCTTTTTTAATTTTTTTAAATTTAATGTAAATCAAATTTAATAACATTTTTATTAAGTTCTGCAAGCATTTTAGCATTTATTATAGTGATAGCTGTTTCAGCGTTCAAGGCTATTTTCAAACTGTGGTAAATCGACATTGCGACGGCTTACTTATATGATTTTATTTGCTCCCACCCAATTCTAATTTGGACGGTGTTTAAAATTATTTATTACAGGTAAAACCAAATTAGATAAAAAAAAATTAAAATTCTTTATTTTGTGAGGCAGCTTAATAACAGAATCATTAAAATTGATTTACATTAAATCTTTTTAAAATGATTCGCATGCAAATTACCCGCTCTTTATTTTCAATCGTAAAGTTAGCCTCTCAGAAGCTAGGCCTACTGTACAGAGCCCGCAGATACTTTAATAGTACACAACTGCTGACCCTGTACAAAGCGCAAGTGAGCCTCACTGTAAAATTTGGCAGCCACCTCTGGTCGGGAGCCCTAAAATATCTGATAAAAACCCCTGACTCTGCGCAGAAACCCGCGGTCCGTTTGATAGATTCGTATTTTTTAACAAACGGGTTGCAACCTTTGGAGCACAGACGTTAGGTGGGAATGATTTTTTTGTTCTACTGATATTTCAATGGAAGATGGTCTGAGGAATAAGCACAATTAATTAAGAGCTAAACATGCGCCCAACAATAAAACATGCGCGATTCGTTAGATGGTTGACATTTGTCACATGAGAACGAGTCGCCTCTACGACTCATTTTTGTGTTCAACAGCTCGGCTGTGGAATGACTTACAGACCTCAGTGTTTTCTCCCTCCTACAACATGGGTCTATTTAAAACCCAGGTTTATTCCTTTCTATCCTCTAAACGATGACATAGGAATTAAGGGAAATTATTTCCCCCAGGGTCTCCTCTGTGGAGTTACTGTAAAAAAAAAGTTAAACAAAGTCAAAATATAATATGTTTCTTTGACCAAAACATCGATATTGTTCTATGGAACTATTTAAAATATCATTATAATAATCGCATAACTTATAAAACTTGAAAACAGTATACAATGCGAAAAAATCTATTCACACAGTAGCACAGACAAAAGCCTAAAAGTTGGATTATTTGCATTTTTCTTTAAAAGTGGTTTTACTGAGACTATTTTCGGATGCTTGTAATCCATTCACACAATGAAATGATCGATTTCCCAAAAAAGTAGTATTAATGCGTAGTCGTTTTTCATATTCTGCTCCCCAATTAAACCACCAAAACAATATCTCGTTAGTGAGAATTCCAAGGCAATTAAAAACGAAAATTGCATGAACCAATTTAAAATTTAATGACTTTTACTGTCAATATCAGAAGTTAAAAATATAACAAAAGCGAGTAAATCAAATGATACAAAATTTCACAAATAAATCCACTTAGTATTGCATAAAAGATATGGTCCAACGGTGCGGTACCAATTCAATGTAATTCAAAATAAAGTGGAGCGTCGGCGGTGTAAACTGGATGAGCGGTAGAGGGGGATGGGTGTTTAGAGCTACGTACCTGCGGGGCTTATGGACGACTTTTCGTCACGTTGCAATTAACTTTGAATGAAGTATAAACAGAGAACGTTTTCCATGAGGAAATTCACTAATGAAAATAATATGATATTTACTGTATATGAATACTAATCTTTTTGTTTACTTCCTACGTGTAAGACACTTTCCGAATCGTAGTAAGAGAGTATCAAATATAGGAAACATATATATTTATTAAATAAAAGGTTTATTTGTATAAAAAAGTTATGGTAGGTAATTATGATCATGCGTGACCGCTATTTCGCTATTCGAAGGAATTATCAAACTGCGATGTCTTCCGATTGCTACTGACAGACGATCTATTTATTATATTATAATGAAGTCATTCAAATCAAATAAAAAAAAATGGCTTTTGATTATACATGGTATCCGGAAACTCGTGGTAAAAGCGGGATATAGTTGAATCTACATCATCTTTGGAGTCGATTTTGTGGTATAAATTTTTCTGAGCTTTAGTTTATAGTGAAAATTCAGATTTTTTTAGATTAACATTAAAAAAAAAAATCGGTCGCTGCTTGGTTTTTATCACCTGTTCATTGCCTTTTTAAATGCTTCGAAGCATTAACCAGGCTCCAATAGTTTCTTTTCCCTAAAGAAATGGAAAAAAGTATTTAAAAAAATAAATTAAAATCCATAAATCAAGTATGTAACGCAGTCCCCAGTTTCCCGCTTGTACAACTAGTTTCTGGACACCATGTATAATGATCAGAATTGAATATCCAGGTATTTCATAACCTACTACTTCACCTTCTCTCTTCCCTTCCCCTCCCCAACATCCGTCAGCCTCACGATATCGGGTTGCCATAGTTCCGACTCGATCCGGACGGTTACAACTCCTGTGGGGTATCCAGAAAAAAAGGTTACATACGATAAGCTTATATGAGTTTTCCGGAAGAAGCTTTATTTTGAGTTGGATGTAAAAGAAGCACTTCTGTTTATGCCAAAAATTGGTGGCGCTTTCCAAGGAACGGAATGATAAGGGAAGTTGAAACGATAAATATCTCACAACTAAAATATCTAGAATACTTTCGAGCCCGACTTCGTTTAGGAGCTGCCAAATGTGTGCTACTTGGCAACTGCAATTCAATTTTTTAAAATGTTTATTGATTCAGTAACATACGCACTTAGTTACGACTACTGGACTAGGCATTTTTCCATTTTATGGTAGTGCACCATTCCGTAGATAAGTTACGATTATGTTTCAGTAATCGATTTTCCAAAAATAATAACAATTTAAAAAAAAACCCATAGAGTATGTGTTTGTAAGCACGACTCTGCGCAGAAACGAGTTGTTCATTTGATAAATTCGTCTACTTTAACTATTTTATAGCGGTATTTAAATGGAAGGTGCCCTGGGAAATTAGCGCCATTTAATCCTTTCGGCACCGGTGCGCGGTCGGGAAACATGCCAAACATGCATTTGTACACGGTTGACGCATGATAACGGGTCGCTTCTACGACTCGTTCTCGTGCTTGTGGAATGGTTTCCCTCCTACAACATTGGTCTCTTCAAGACCCATGTTCACTCCTTCCTGTCTTCGAAAATAGACCCTCTACATAGCATTCCCAAATATGGTATAGGTCCTGAGCGAAATTATTTTCTTCAGGGAATATTGTGCGGAGTGAAGAAAAAAAAGCTAATAAATTTAAAAAAAAATTCAATGAAACCTTTGTGAATACATAAGTGTTCCTCAGAATATAACATTTCATGTGGTGCCTGCTCAAGACGTTCTGGTCCTTGAGAGAACCTTAATAAGAAAAGAAGGCTATTGAGAATTGGTAGAATATGGCGATGAATTATTTGAGGGGTTAGTTCATGAAATATCCAAAGGGTTGTTACACGCAATGTGCTTTGGTTGACGTTAGCTTCACAAGTTAGTGAAAACGGTTGTGAACACATTCACCAAATGCCAGCTACCTAAAAGCCACCGAGTAAAAAAGTCATCAAAATTGATTCAAACACCAAACAAAAAACATTCCCTTTCAGGTAAGTGTCGCCGAATCTTTAAACGCCAGGATCTGCAACTACAAATACGAAAATGAAAAGTAACAAAAACTCATCCAAATTTTGGCAAGCAGTAAAAAAGATTTTTTTGTGAATTTTACAGAAGGGCTGTTCCTTATCCAGGATGTTGCCCTTTTTATTAAGAACGTGAGCCCTTTGGATGGTCATGAAAGATTTGTGGACTGAGCTTATCGAACGGACCCTACGCGAAGGTAAGGGTAGCACGCGCGCATGCGTCAACCCGGAGATTCGGCTGTCACTGCCGACGCTTTACGGTGGAAGGTATGCTCTAATTATTTGATTGATAAATTGAACATTTTATGAAATATTCGCCTCTCTTTCAGATCTTATCTTAATTGAAGTTTCTGGGTAATTTATATATGGCTATTTTAAAATATACTCTGACTTTACGTAAATAATTAAAATTATCATTGAATTTTAATATTGCTAGGTGGGTATATGGTTTTTCAATATATGTAACACAATAGGTTTAATTGGTGACAAAATTCATGTTCGGATTTAGTACTGACCTTTACAATAACCTTTCACCATAAATCAATGTATATTTTAACAAATCAAAGTGCAATTCATTTTAAAGACGTTTTAAATAGGTATTATGCAATTAAACGTTATAATAACACACATACACTAGTGAAACAAACCATATATAATCAAACAAAACATTTATGTCTGGATAAAAACAAAAGGTACAGAATTTTTTCTTAACTTAATTAAACCAAAACAAACAATAGCGTAATAAAATTTACGATCAATATAATTATTATCTATTTTTTTTTTCTTATAATATTGTTCAACATAATAATATTATTAATTTACAGAATTTCTTTATTAAAAAGACTTAAACACCTCAGTACAGGTTCTCCTAGTGAGGCGTTCACGAAATACAATAATAATATATGAATAATTTACAGTACACATAACTCTTACGTTACACTACACAAACTATATACCTTCATAATATAATATTTCTTGTACTATAATTGAATTAAACTGTAAAATGTACATTATTTTTTTTTAGATAAATCTTTTCAAAATTGGTGATGCAATTATTACATCCTCGAAATGTAAACATTTGATCTCATTGTCATCGATATTCTTTTATTTTTTGCAAATTCCGTTATTAGTACTGTTTAAAATAATTCGGTTTTTCGGGATACCTTCATCAATATTTAACAATGAAAAAAGAATTAACTTTTCATACTTTCCTCTTCCCCATCTCACGCCCTTCGCCACTCACAACATAGGTACTCCGTATGCTGTCGGACAGTCGGGAGCAGTTGGGACTCTTATTTGTTTTGAAAATTAATTCGTATACGCAAACCCAGATATAAAATAGTATTGTTGATTTCGCACATATATAATAATCCATATATATAGTATTGTCATACAATCATTCAACAAACATGCCTATCATTGTTTCCATCTTACCATGTTTCATCAAACATGGAAAGATAGAAATTGGTAAACTAATATGGAAAAAAAAACTTTTACACATTGTTTAGTTAACGTAGACGAAAGACAACTTTTAAAATATTGGATACAAAACAAAACACTCAGAAAGTTTAAACTGTAAACGAAAAAAAAAGATAATTTATTGCTGAGTTAGGGCACACCTTTAATCTGTATCCTTGGCCCAACAGCTTGCTCGAAATCGCTCGAGAAGTTTAAAGTGAAAGCGCCCGTGCTCTCGCCAATACCACGCAGCCAGTAGGTATACCGCCACTATACCAGCAGTATACCAGTCCGGGGAGCGAACCCAGTCCAGGGGTGTGCCACGCCGAGCTAGGGGGGCGCTTGATGTATCAAAGGAAATTAAAAACAGTAAATTGATTTATAAATAATCACGCCTTTGCCAGTTTTACGCAGCCCTGATTTAGGCTCTCTCGCTACATTTAGGAATAACTTAGATGAAAACAAAATGGTTCTATTTACACTGAATTTGTATGGCTTTTTAGGCGAGGTAATGAATTGAAAATAACACTTAAATGGAACTGGTGATTCATTCCGTAGGAACTAGTATTTACGTAAAGGTTTAGAAAGTTCGAGAAATGATTCAATGGGATTCAATTATTATTATTATTCCACGCCATGCGGTGTTGAGAATAAATTATACAAATGGTGGTATATTTAATCAATTTACGCTTGTGATATCTTTGTTTGCCCTTTCTTAATATGTACATAAACATATTATATTAAATATTTAAATTTTGAATATTACTATTTTTAACTGTGTGTGTAAACGTACATTATTATATGCTTTTAAATATAGGAAAACAAACCGGATTACGAATAACCTGTCAACATTCGAATTCTCCCTACTCATTTTAAGCGGAATGTGTTGCTTTCTCAATTAGGGGGAGCTTAGTAGCTAGCTTATGCAGGCAATGGGCGCCCGATGCCTTGGTCCACTCGGCCACTCGGTCATTAAATTGAAATATCTCAGTCTACGTCATCTTCAGGTTTCGAGACCTGGCTTTACTCTTCATGCATTTAAACCACTTCTAAAATTAATTTAATCGAGATTAAAATATATATTCAAGTACCTATTGATGGCAACGAAGGTTAAAGTCAGGGATAGAGTAGTCGCGGTCCGCGAACGATAAAATTGTATTTTTTTACACGAAATTACAGCAATTATATTTTTATATGTATTACATGCTACTTACTGGCAGACGTGCGGGCGCACTATTGTGATAAAGTCTGCTTCTTATTGGTATAGTATATTTAGCTGCAATAACACACATTTTGAGTAAATTAAAAATGCAGGTTGTTATTTAAAAAGTGATTACAATAAGAAAATGTTCGTACATCTTTAACAATATTTTACGGGCTGAAACCTGCAGGGTGAAGATTTCCTTGATGAAAGCCAACTTTCGATAGACCAATGGGCACCAGAATAAATATCAATATTATTGTATTCGAAATTTTATTATGATGACAATTTGTTTACAGCATTTAAACTATAGTTTTATTTCCCCAATTCAACGCTTACAGTGTTGGTAACAAATACTTAAATGATATGGATGTATTTGACAATAATCTAAAATTGTAAAATTTCAAAAGAAGCATGAACGAATTGTTTATGCCTAGTTTATAAATTATTTAATCATTGGAGAAGATAATCTTAACACATCCCAAAATTAACCACGAATCCGAAAAAACAACAGAAATTAAAAAGATTTCAGTCGCATCTGGGACTCGAACCCAGGACCTCTACCTATCCGGGGTAACCGCTTAACCAACTATAAATTATAAATTATTGTTAACTACAACTTTCACATTATTTGTTATTATTTTAAATTTTGACTTTGTGGATATTGTACTATTTTTTTGTGTAAAAGCCCTCTGGGCGTTTAAATAATGAAATAAATAAATGATAAAAATAATATTTGGATCAGATATTTGCCGTAAAACAAGATTATTTTGAATTCCTAGTTTTAGAAACTAAATGAATAATTATGGCTTAAATTAATTAAAAAAAACGGTGGATAAAACAGTAATAATAATAAAAAAATAAACATGCCGTTCGTGTGAAAATCAGTTCTACGCGTATAGGCTTTGTGCCTTAAATGCTTAGAGGCAGAAAAGTTAGAATCTAGTAACGTTAGTAGTAAAAAAAAGCTAACCGACTTGCGGCTTGAGGTCATTATGAAGCTAATTACGAACTTCTTCCGATATCTGATTTTTTCCTTCCGAGTTAGCAAATAATAATACAAATAAAACGGTAATTTATGAATGGCAAATAAAAAGTACGAGAAATTTTCACGGCTTTTGGTTTGCCACCAATGAGGCATGCGGCCCTACTAAAAAAAAGCCCGCCCCCCCTGCCTACGCCGCGCTGTCTACGCTTCAGATCGCTTCGCTGATATCAGTCCGTGGCGCAGAGCGATGGTGACAGCTACAGAGCGCTCGCTCAGCCGCTCAACCGCTCAGCCGCTCAGCCGATTTCCCATCCCAACGGGGGCTACTCTTAATATTGTCAGGATCATCGTCGCTTGCAGAATTTATAACATTAGATCATAATTCAGAAATAAAAATAATCTTAAACTTTTTTGGAATAACTTATTAAAGCTTATTTAAAATATGAATATAATTTTTAAAGTGGAGAAAAGAATGTTTAATCATTTATAGGTGCGTTTTTGTAAATAAACGTAACCAAATATTTGTAATCCGCAAACAAAAAAAAAACTGTTTTTATAAATGATTAAACAAACTTTTCTCCACTTTAAAAATTATATTCGTATTTTAAATATTTTGTAAAACATACAATGGGACGGTCAGAAAAAAGTAATATATCTGACTTGATTTTGAAAAATGCTAAGCTTGTGTAAATTTTAAAAATATTTTTCAATTTAAAAACATTATGTTTATCGTATTGCGTAATAATACTATCATTATTTTTAATTAATAAATAATAACTCTCCGACGTCCCTCTCCCCTTAAACACGAATAAATAAACTCTTACTTCATCATCACCACATAAATAATCATACCATAAATTTAGCCCTCTAGCAGATAACAGGCAATAAATTCACTTACAATATTAAGTCGTTGTACATTAATTTACGCACCAACAATCTAGTCATGGACATTGATATTTTTTTTATATAACTCATAATGTCCCTATTACTACCAAATTCATAGAAATGCTGACATTTAAGCTATAAAAATTCATTAATATCTCTGGGAAAAAATGAGGCCAGAAAATGAAACTGAATTATTTGCCAAACAAGCAAATGTCTCACTAATTGAGCTACTCTGCCTAACTGTCATCCCGCCAAAGGAATACCATTAGTATTTCTTATTTATATATTCAGAGTCCTTGAAATTTTTATGGAGAAAATTATGAATTCGTATTTTTCTTATTATTTTGTTAATTAGTGAATGTAATATATATATGTAATATATTTTTTAAAAACCTTTCGTACGAGAAAATATCTTTTATGAACTAAATGAAGTGTAAAACATCGATATTTAACCATTATTTAGCATCGTAGATAGATATATGTAAGTACTTTGTGTAAAAGGAGATCAGAAAACATACGATTTTCTTTTTACAGTCGTTGTGTTATCTGCTTTTGTTTGCAATCATAATTTTTTTTTTCAGTTTTCTGTACCTCCTTAGGTATTCTGGAATTCTAAGAATGCGCTAAAAAGGATCAAACATTTTCACATAACTATTTATAAAAATATCAAAAACACTTCTGTACCCAGGTCCTGAAAATTAAGGCTTTCAATATTGGTTCAATAAGTGGAATTGCTGATTCGAGACCCAACGCTGATTTGCCAGATTTCGAAGCCATTCAAAGTCACAAAAAAAAAACGGAACGCCGTCGTTCACGTATTAACCTCTTAAGGTGCACTTGTTCGTGCTCTAACACCTACCCACCCCTTTCTCATGGCTCTGTTCACCCTTCAGCAGTTAAATTCTCTTTCATAATATTCGGAAAATTTATTTAGCGTCGTTTCACGTGGAAAAAACACCGTTCATGTCCAACGTAATGAATAACGCCAAACGATTCGACCCTTTGACTTGGAAAATATATAGTTGCAAAAACCAATGGTATAAAGAAGCCGAAGGAATAATACTCATTTGTGTACTGTTAACTACTACATTTAATACTTATTTCGTGTAAATAATACAGACGCATTAAAAAAAAAACTTTTCCTTTCATTTCTCGCTTATGACGTTTTTGAGAAAAATCCTCGCAGACTAGTTCCAAGATATGTAAGACTAGTGAGATGATATTCCCAATATTATTTTGAAAGTAATTAAACAAAGCGACCTGTCATCTCAATTTAGAAATATGCTATTCTCCAACAACTTTTTTTTTGGTTAACCGATATTCAACAAACTTGAGTCCTTTCTCAGTTGATTAATTTATGTTTCAATGCATTTAGAAAATAATTACCCTACCCCCCCCCTTTGCCAAACCCTCCCACATGACATATGTATGATATTCTCCAAATCTACGTGACAGCATATTTGTTTTTACTCAAAAAACATATTTAAAGATTTATGTCTACCAGTAACTCCTTCCTTCATTCCACCAAAATCATTACTAGTTACAATAAATATTTTTTTTCCGTTGTCATTTCCCTGGCTTGAAGTTCAAAGCAATAAATCCGTCTCCCTTGTCATGTCGAAAAAATGTCACAAAAAATAACGCTACAAGTCCAAAAAGAATTTCCGGATATTACCAACCCGTTCAAAGCCTTTAGTTCTAGTTCCCATATGGTAAAACACAATTTCAACGCTCGCCTATTATAACTACAATATGGCTTCTACCAGTTAAACTTATTTTATAGGTTTAATTTTGTTACAATAGCAGACAAAAGCATCCCCGAACTAAAAGATTTAACCAAATTCACATCGCTTTCCCCCTGGTGGGTTTCCAATCGTAGGTTCTGAACAAATATAAACACGATATAAGTATGGACAACTGCGTGAATGTTAAAAAACCCGAGCTCGAACAAAAACTATTTGAACAAAAAATGGGAGGGATGGCATCAGTTTTGTTCACCTCTTTCTCCATTTACCTTAATCTTATCTGTCTGGACGATGATTCGTTGGTTTTCGATTTTCCTTTATTCGCCTTAAAAACACGTCTCACTTTTCTTGGATGGATCAATT
Organism: Halesus radiatus; assembly: GCA_022606495.2. NCBI lineage: Eukaryota > Metazoa > Arthropoda > Insecta > Trichoptera > Limnephilidae > Halesus > Halesus radiatus. The sequence continues at coordinate 117,051 of JAHDVE020006145.1, forward strand.
CGAGAAAAACCTAATTTAATAATTCAGTTCCATGTAATATCAATAAAGATACCTATATTAGATAATGGTGTTATGCAATAAACCTCGATCGAATAAAATAATATATTTAAGTAATCCGTCAGCAGAACTGGAAAACTTCAGTGAACAATCGATTGCAATCTCCGTTGAACTACTAAAGTTGGGACGAATCTTTAATGAAGTACGGGAATGTCCCTCGACGAGATTCTCGATGAGCTACTGAAGTATGACGTTATAAAACCACTCGAATAAAATCTTCTCCAAATCCTGAATAATAATGCGATTTTAACTTAATAATATGGGACACGATGTACCATCCACCGTTGAAAGTTGGTCTTGGCGATAATTGAGTTGAAAACTTTATCGGATTTAAGGAAAAATAAAAGGGAACGTTCGTTAGCGGGAGGTGAAATTTTCCCGTTCACCGAATCCGCGCGAACCAACCGAATTTCATCAATTCGTTTAATGTATTCTCATTGACGAAATTTCGTTGGATTTTTTATTTGTATTTCAACACAGGATTTTTAATATTCAGCGATAAAAGCTTAGAATATAATCAATGCTCTGGTCGATACCGGGATAAATATTTATCTCGGCAACGAGGTTATGTGCTGAGATTAACCTTTTTACGATGCTTTTTGTTCGGTCGATGGTAAAATTTATGAGTTGCCTATCTTGTATCTTACCTATCTAAAAAAATAACATTACTTTTAATTACTTGATAGAACCTTATTCTCACAATAGGAAAATTAGATATATATTTCTATATATTATGTCATTCAAATTAATTAACATCGTAATTATAACATATAATTTAAATAAAAACTTTCTAGTTAGAAATAATTCAATTTCTGTAGAAAATTTTACCAAATTATTTAATCAAGTAGTTTTTATAATATTTCATAAGGGTAGGCTGGGAATATCGTTAAAATAAAATCTGGAATCTCCGTTTGATTTGTCCATTTTTTGTACTAACATATCGTCGGCCACTTTTTTGATAAAAGTGAGTTACAAACGTCGAAGTACATAATTTCGAATTCCACATACGAGTAAAGTTAATAATTGCGTGAAAAATCCCCACATCGAGTTTTGTTGTAGGTGGAAGTCACTAAGGGCACCGGATTAGATTATCTTATTTTTCGAAAGACCTCACAATTCTTATTCTGAAAAGATTTCTTTTAAATCCAGTCATGTGATAAAGTACCTACATAATATGTAATGCATTATAACAGACGTTAAAAAAATTCTATACATATTTGAATGTGCTCGATTTATTCATTTAATCCCTAAATCCACGAAGCGAATGTATTTTATTGTTATTGGTTATTTGTTTTCAATAAGTCAAATGATTTCTATAGCGCCGTTTTCAGGAAAAAAATAACGTCGACGGTTGTTAGATTAACATACCTGTGTGGGTAACTGCAAGTGATTACTTTCTATTGTATGTTTACATTACGAAAATCTCAACGGTTAGGTTAGGTTAGTATATTGTTTTGATTTAGTTTGGTTTGATTTGATTTGGTTAGGTTATGTCAGGTTAGGTTAAGTTAAGTTAGGTTAGGTTGGGTTAGGTTATATTAAAATGAATTTTTTTATTAAAAAACCTTTGTAACTTTTTCCACTTATTTATTTTCGACCGGACCGGTTTCACCCTATCACGGGCATCCTCAGACTGAACAGAGGGTAATAAACCATCCCGAAAGTAGTTTTTAAATACATAATAAACAGTACCGTCAGAAATAAAATAAATTTCAAACAATAAAAACATTATTAGAAAAGCAGAGAACTCACTACCGACATCCATGCTATATACAACATTGATTTAGTATTCATTGTACCAGGGTTTTTTAAACAAAAAATTCATTTTAATATAGAATTCAACCATGAATTGACAGTTTCAAAATTAGAAATAATTAGGTTATAGTATATTAGGTTATGTTAGATTCGGCTGGGTTGACTGAAATGTGCGGGTAACTTTAAATAATAGTAACACGTAAATATTAAATCGTAGGTGTTAACTTATATTTCGGATTAGGGAATAATAAAGAAAACTAATTAAAGTATCCATTTGCAAGCATTCAATTATGAATTTACATTTTGAATAATAATATAGTTTAATCACCTCCGTTGGGTGCAACGGGAAAAAACGCTAGTAGATATTCAACACTGAAACCACAAAAAAAACTCATGTCAAAACTGTCAATTTGTTAGTTAGTCACTCTACGACGACGATATTTTATATTTAAAAAAAAAAACTTTTGTTGAACGTGATACCCGGTATATTAGGACGTATTTCTGTTTATTGTGGGCGTTTTCATTTGGCAGAACTCCATTTGTATTTGAAACTCTTATTATTTTGAAATAAAAACTCATATTACATTCATAAGCCATAAGCCTGTAAATAATGATACCCATACAATCTTTCTTCTATTAAAAAAATTTTTAAACTCAATGGAAGTAGCGAAAACAATTTTTTGTAATTTTTTTCAAAGTAACAAATGTATATTTTTTTCCTATCGAGAAGACGAACCGACCATTTTACATGAGCAGTTAGTATTATTATTTTATATATCGTTTAATTATGCAAAAGAAAATCGACGACCTCTGTGGCCGAGCAGTTAAGATCTTCGGCTTCGAATCCGGAGGTCGCGGGTTCAATCTCGACGTGCGCATGTAAAATGCGCATCAGTTAAAATAGCATATAGTGTATTTGTGGCACGATCCATAGTGGTAGATACTTTCAGTATCGCCGTGGTGAAACAGGACAATTCGTAATCGAAACATTGCTTGAAATGACTTTAGCCGTGTTTGGTGATCAGATCTGAATAGCCAAGTACTTTCCCATCTACCTCCATCTCATCACCATCCCTTCCTCACACCTTCAGCTCCACAATATACCCCAATTGGGGATGCCATAGATTCACTGGCTCGTTTGGGAGCAGTAGGATACTTACATAATTTTTTTTTAGTATGGCGTTAGTGACTAGAAATGAACAGAAAGATGCTTCCCCGTCTTCCTCTTCGTTTTTTCTTCCCCTCGTTCCTTCAGTCTCTCAACATAACTTAGTCGGGGATGCTATCTGTAGTTCCACTGAATTCGGGCAGTTGGGATTCTTGCGCGGAATTCACATAAAACAAATATTTAAAATAAGAACCTTTTTTGTGTGGTATTTTTGTTGGTTCCACGTTATCGTTTGTTTATAGCATGATTTAATAACGTTTTTTAAGTAAAGCTTTTCGAAACAACATATTAATATTAATTTCGGTTTCGTGACTAAGTTTAGAAGTTTCGGTCTCATACTAAGAAAGTTGTGAGAAACTGTCTTAAATTTTAACTAATCTTAACCCGTTACCAGGTAAATTGTGAACTTTGGCGCTTTTTGCGTGCATTAATAACTTTGGGGTTTAATGGGTACTAAGAGGACGCAAACCGGCTTGGTCTAAGATTAGGAGTAAATTTACATTGAAATAATTTCATTAACACCTGGAAGGACACATTTAACATCAATACCCAGTAGGCACTACGATAAATCTGTTAATCTGTAAGCTTACACGTCGTATGTGAATTTATAAATTAACTACTTAGCGGCTTATCAATTGAATATGTTAAAATTATGAAGATATAAATAACAATTAACACAAACAGAGAAAAAGTGGTTTTTATATTTAAAAAAAAATATGGACATGTACAAAGCTCAACATGAAATATAATGAGATGAGAATATATGTGCCTTTTTTTAAAACTTGTACCAATATAACAGAAACAAAAATGATGAAAACTCTCTTGAACAATTTCCATGTTCCAAGGAATCTTCATCTTCATCTTCATTCGAACTCAGATGTACAACATACTTTAGAATTTTTTTTTTACATTTTTAAATTCAATCTTTGAAGAAGACAATATTAACAAATTCCAAATGAAACACGAAACCGAAAAAAAACAACACATAATAACTGTAAAATAAACTAAGTTTTTGTCACTTATACCTTGATTATTCTAATCCATTCCTTGTGCGTAATAATAATAATAGTTGGATGATTTGAATAGCGCCGTTTTTGTGAAAAATCACCTAAAGGGCGTAGAGTTCTAACATCACTCAAAATCTTAATTATAAAGCAGAAAACATATTTTGCGACCATCTAAAAACTATCAAAATTCATGTTTTGGCATTGTGAAGATTGACATTATAGGTCAACCCAACCTGTTTCAGGATACAATGTCGTAAATGACACTGCACTGTCTGTTTGGCATTGTTTAATTGTCAAAAACAAAATGAAAAAAAGGGTCGAAAATTAGTAAATAAATAACAGAATAGAAAAGGGACAGCATTCAAAAATGGCAATAAACATCACTTTGTAGTCTGCTAACTCAAACACCACTACAAAATGATTTGTATGTAAATTATATATGGGAAGCTAGAAAAATGTATAAGGTTTCTTAAGACAAAAATCTTCGCACTGTAACTATTTAAATTCTTTGAAATTCATATCAAAATATCTGAAAATAGGTGCAGTATGAAAACCAATGAACGCAAATTGTTATTATTGTAATTTAATTATTATTATCTAATTTTTATTATTTATTTACTTATTAATATTCACTAATTTTTATTGATGTAATATTATTTACTTTTTACTATTTACTGATTATTATTAAATTGAAAAGCCGCTCATCTCAACACAGGGTTGTCCTAGTGAGATGAGTGGCTAATGTTTTTGTTTTCATAATTAAATTTAAGAATAAATAAATAAATAAATAAATTAGAACGTTTTGTCTAAAATTCCAGTACGTCATACAGACAGGACTTAGAAGATTACAGTTTGGGGATCTTTGTCTTTTTAAACATTACACATTTTTCAAACCACCCGTATAGATTTTACAGACAGATAATTCATAGCATTTCTCGCGTTACCAATCTACAAGATGTGAATTTTTGGGTGCTGACCGTTAAACATGCGAGAAAATGACTTAAAATTACTAGTTAATAGTATTATTTCTTCAATAAATGCGAACTTACTTTGTGGCGTCATTATTAATAAACAAATTAAAAATTACTAATCACCACTTTATTAATGTATACATATCAACATGTTTCGAAAGTGAAGCTTTCCTCATCAGGAATATACAGTATACTGAAAAATAATAATGTCAAGCATAGATGATACACATATAACGCAGTAATATAAGAATAGATAAATTATAAACATAAACAAAAATTGATTAAAGTAGATAATAATTAATCAAAAATGTTAGTAAAAAATTATCATAAAACATTGATTAACAAATTTACGTTAGAAAATTAAAAATATTTTATTTAAACTGCTATTTTATTAAATTAAAATCTAAGTGTTGCAAAACCAATGATTTCTTCATCAGGATAAAATGTATATTCTCTCTAGTATTTCCTTCCCGTATATTAAAGATGATATAGGCCTTGAGGGAAATTATATCCCTTAGGGTCTCCTGTGTGGAGTTACTGTAAAAAGTATATATATATATACTTAAAATAATGAAATATTGTAAGTATAGCCAAAAATCACAAACAAAATTATAAGAATTAGTGAGAAGGTGAATAAATAGGTAATAATGTTGAAAAAATTACATAAATTAAATAACCAAGGTAGCTAAATAACAATAATTATTCTGAATTATTAATGTGAAAATAAGAGATAGCTATTTAAAAATACACATATATTCATTTCCGTTATTAATAATATTGAATGGACTATTAACACTTTAGATATTCATTTATTAAAATAGTGGTTAATAATAATAAAAAAAGGTTTTTTAATACGTAATATATTAATAATCAGATGCATAAAAAACATCACATTATGTTGGGGAAACATCACAATATGTTTCAAATACAACTTTTTGTTGATTGGTCATGCAAAGCCGGGTAGTAGGAAATTAAATTATATAATTTTGAACCGTATTTAATCAGACATGAAAACGACGGAAAAATTAAACAAAATCTATAACGGTACACCGGCGGTACCAGTTTTATTGGGATGTTTACGGACCGAGATATCTTCTCCAGAGTTTTCTAAAGAAAATTATCGTTGTTGACTGCAGGTTTAACAGCGCATCGTATTGAAAGACATTGCGGCGGCCAATAGCGGCCGTCATCAGCACCCCGCCGCATTAGCAAACAACACCGCGTAGAAACGACATTACAGTCGTGGAACGACACCAAAAGCAATTCGAAGGTCGTAAACGAACCAGAAATGTTTTCCCCCGCGTAACAAATGTCTGAATAATAAAATTGAGTAAATATCGCCGAAATGTGTGATACTTTTGGGAGCGTGTCTGTTCCAGGTCTCGGCGCGTAATTCAAGGGAATACGGGCATACCACGCACCACTCAGTTGTAACGTCTCGCTCTTCCCCACACACGAAGTATGTACCAGAAGGAGAAACTGCAGCGGAGCTCTCAGCGGCAGGGTTATGTAGTTTGCGGTGGAGGATATACGGCACCGCACAATCCGGGCCCGATGGAGATATATTCCGCAGTAAAGTGGAATAAAAATGGCAAATGCGACCACTTACCATACACCGCGCATATTCTCACCCACCAAAATGCTCGTGCTAAGACATTTTTATTTATGTATTTTCTTTAAGAGACGTTGTAAATTGAATTGTTTGCTTTCTTTCATCTAGGTGTGGGAAAATCATTTTTTAAAAGGAATGATGGGTGGTCTTTACCATTTTAACTTGAAACGCTCAAAGCCTATCTACTCTAAATACCTTTTGAATAAACATAACTTGTTCTTTCTCCGAACTCGTCCCAACCACCTGCTAGCAGTCTAGGTTCCTACCACGCGGAAATCGACCCTCTCCCTGCCGTGGCGTGGCTACCGCGAAATGCTTTGATATGGCTACTGTGGCTCCGGGTGAATTCCATGAATAAATTGTTATAATAGACACAGTACTTTTCATCTTTCGTGACTTATAACAAGATACAAGAGGCAAACTGACACCACTGCGAGAAAGCACGTTATTTAAATTTGATTGGAAACTGGTTCAAAGCCGTTCATATCTAAGAGCAGAATAACTATTATAAAAGTACTCTTGGCTTGATAATGATGTAGATTTTCTGGGTACGAAAACACTTTGTAATTAATAAGAACATTGTTCTTTTGTTAGTAAGTAGATATCTACCTCTTGTGAATCTATAATTTCGATATGTCAACAACATTTTAATATTAAAAAATGTGTTTTAATCGACTTCTTCTTTATGGAATACTATAGTGGAAGATACTCTCAGTATCGCCCTGGTGAAAGACCACCATTCAGAATTGAAACGTTGCTTGAAATGGATTTTAGACGTGTTTGGTGACCAGATCTGAATAGCCAGATATTTTCCTACATTCCTCTTCACCTTATCCTTCCCCTCCCCAATACCTTAAGCCTCACAACACTCCCCAATTGGGGATGCCATAGTCTCATTGGCTCCAGACGGTTGGGAGCAGTTGCGACTCTTGTGGGATATTCAAGAAAAAAAAACTGTTTAACCACTCCAGTGACAGCTATCCAAATTTGAGTAGGTAAAATGATTTTTTTTTGATCTTCCTGCGATAAGCTAAAATATTTAGTCGCTAATCTTAAAAGATGCCGCTAATGTGAGTATCTTTGGAATATCTTAAAACTTTTTATCAGACTCTAGACGCCATTTATCAAAACGTGTTTCGCAAAGATTCACAGTTCTCTTAAATAATGCCCTAAATATAAGTTTTTATGGGATTTCTGTCACCTATCATATATTAATGTGTTCGTAATTCTCTGTTGAATTAAAGGTATTCTAAAGTCGTGATATATCTTTAATTGAAGCGTTTTGTTTTTAATGCAAATATATTGTTTAAATTGAGTTTTGGGGTGTTTTAATAACATCTAGATCTATCGATACATACTTTAAATTGATAGATATAGATAAAGAATTTATATTTCTACTGTAAAATAAGTTTTATGTACTGAATGAAATAAGCATTCGAATTCAGAAAACACAATTTTAAAAGTTCGCGAAGCGAAATTAAAAAAAAAATCTTACTAAATATTAAAAATCTGTTCATACGTTAAAAACTGTATTTTTTAAATGTTTCTATCTATGGACATGTGAAATTTCCAGTAGAGCGTAGAAAATATCCAAAAATAGTAGTATTCAGTACCGCCCTATCTAAGTTCAACGTTGGGCAATTTTTGGCAACAAACATACAGAATCCACGCGTTTTTAAATTTTACGATTAATTTATTTTAATTTTTATAAAACCAGAAAATATGGGAAAAACAGTGAATTCATTGACTTTAAACTGCAGTTTATATGTTCCCATATTAATATTCTGAGATAAGATTTTTCGAAAAATCTCGGCCGAATCCGAAAACGGGCGCCCAGAAATGTCTATCTGTCAAGGCGTTTTTTTTTATTATTTTTAAATACGTTGTTGCTCGAGTGTGTAATACATAATATTTTGTCAATATGTGTAAACATTTTTTTTTTAACATTCGTAGAATAATTAATACGCTCTTATTATATTCAAACTCTTCACTTGAGTGGCACTACGTTTGTTACCCATAAATATTACGCATGTGGACATTTCTAACCATCTCTCCAGTGTGCGATTAAAAAAAATCTTTATGTTTATATATATATATATGAAAATTGCATGGCATGAGCCGATTGATATGCCAACATCCTTTGCAACTTCTCTAATAGTGATTCGACGATTTTCCAACACCGTTTTCTCCACTGTTTCGATGTTTTCTTCGTTTGTTGACGTGGTTGCAACTCCAGGACGCTCATCGTCATTAACATCTTCTCGGCCTTCTGTAAAGCGCTTGTACCATTTATAAACACTTTTTTGAGACTTATATTAAATTGATGTGTTGATGAAAACATTTAATTAATTCTAAGATGTGTTTTTTTAAGTACAGTTGAGTGGTTTCGGTGTTAGTATGTATTTGGGGTTAATATATTTTCTATTTCTGATCTCTCCACGTAACGTATCCAGTGTTTTATTTGATTTTTAAATTTATTGTAGTTATTCCATGTGGTACTTCTTCAGAAACATACTATTTTATTTATAACATACAACGCCAAGGAGTAACTTGAGATACTCTATCAACTACTTTCAAATTGGAAGCTTAATTGAACGACTGGATACAGTTTTAATGTCATTACCTCGAGCCGCGCAGGTCCCAGTAAAGTTAGTAGCAATGTCAACTAAATGCCCGTGGCGTTTCGTGATACATTCACTTAGAGTTTCGATCTACTAATAATTTATACATATATGTCTTGCATATATAACGTATTAATGGCTATCATGATACAGCCATGAGCCTAGTATGGTAGTCGAGAGAATTAAAAAAATATAATACGTAAAAGAATATATAATTTTTTTATGAAATATTTAATGTGAATGTGAATACAAATCTTATGCAGGCAATCGCATCTCTGTACGAGGGAAGCGTTGCATGTGTTAGGGCAAACAGTGATTTTACATCAAAAATGTGGGGTGGTTTGACATCACAAAAGGTGTTAAGAAAGGCTGCGTAATGTCACCGTGGTTATTCAATCTATCCATGGATAATTGTATGCAAGAATTGAAAGAGGTGGGATTGGGCGCAAAAATGAGTAGTCTGCAAGTATGTTGCCTGTTGTATGCTGATGATGCGGTGCTGATTGCTAACAGAATGGAAGATCTACAGTCCCTCGTATCTATGATGAACGAAGTATGTATGCAGAATGAGCTAATGATGAATGTAAGTAAGTCTAAAGTCATGGTGTTTAAAAGAGAGAGTACGAAAACAGTGTGCAATATAGTTGTGAATGATGAATACTTGGAGCAGGTAGACGAGTTTGTGTATTTGCGAAGTATGTTTACGAGAGATGGAAATACTGATAGGGATATTGAAAGAAGGGTGAATGCAGGAAACTCCATTAACGGAGGACTGAACGCGGTTGGCGCAAACAAAAAGTTGTCCAAAGAAGCGAAGCTAGCAGTCCACAATGGAGTGCTGATTCCAACTCTGATGTATGGCAGTGAGGCATGAAACTGGCAGAGGGAGGATGAAAGTAGACTGAATGCCGTAGAAATGAGATCTCTGAGACGAATGTGTGATGTATGATCGTGTGAAAAATGTTGAGATTCTTAAAAAATGCAAGGCTGATGTAAGCTTAGTGAGCAAGATTAAGAAAGGGACGCTTAGATGGTTTGGGCACGTAGAGCGAATGAACGAAGAAAGGAGTGTAAGGAAAATATATGACGTGAATGTGAATGGAAGAAGAAGCCAGGGACGACAAAGGAAGACGTGGCACGATCAAGTGAATTAAATACTTGAGTCGGGCCATGTCAGAAGTCGGAATAACAGAAGAGAATGTATGAGACGTTGTATGAAAGTGAATGAAGCAAGAAGTGTATGCCAAGATCGAGTTGTTTGGCGGTCCGTCCTCTCTGCCTACCCCTGCGGGAAATGGCGTGATGGTGAGTTAGTTAGTTAGTATTTAATTGCTTTATATAATTAAAATGGTCCACACTGCTCTCTAGACAGTAAAATCCGTCGAAATTTCACGATGCCAGAGTTCAAATTTCGCAACTTTTTAGTATATTATTGCATATATATCCGTGAATAGTTAACTTCGTCAGATTTGACTGACAATAAATGCCATTTTGAATGTTTGACAATTTAACGGTTTCCATTAAAGGCTGATCCTCAGTCCGTTTCAACATTAGATCAATTTGTTACAAGCCGCAAAGCATAACGTTAATGTTGTCGCTTGTGTCTAACGTTTGACGGCTAAATTGAATTTTGATCAAACGCTGTAACGGACCGAGTATTGGCGTTCAACGGAAACTGCTCAAATGTCAAAAGTTCAAAAGAAAACTGATCGATGGTTTAACCGCCAATCAAATGTGACTCACCTTAATCCATGATTTTTAATTTTGTAGGTATTTTTACGATTTTTTTTACATTAATCAAATTTTCTAAATGATCTAAATGAAAACTTACCTTAAATTGGACTGGCGCTGCACTGTTGAGGGTTGTTTTAGGTGAAGTCACGTTGTCATCCTAAATAATAAAATAATATATAGGTACCTAACGCTATTTTGACACAATAAACCTAAGTATTTTTCACTTTAGGAATAAGAGGTATCTAGGTACATACATGCTACCTCTGATTCTATGCATATGCCGAAACCAGCAAAGAGCAAAGAGCAAATATGCTTACGTCTTACAAAATAAGCTCCTTACAAAAAAAATACTTACACGCATTTGTTCAGAAAAATATGAACAGAATTTTTTGTATTCATCGGCCGTGCTCAATGGTTGATTTATTTCTATACTTCCCTATGATTGGGAATAAGAGATTCCGAATACTTTTCTCTGTTGTCCGCAATGAACGGAAATCCCTAGAAGTGTGAAAGAAAACGGATGTCGCCAGTTTCCATATCGTCCCATTAGAGGCAATGTATCGAACAGCTAGTTTAGCAATGAGTTTTACTTCTAAGGGGACGATAAGACTAACTAACTAACTAACCATCACGTCGTTTCTCCGCAGGGGTAGGCAGAGAGGGCGACTGCCAAACAACTCGATCTTGGCATATACTTCTTGTTTCATTCACATTCATACATCGCCTCATACACTCTCTTTTGTTAGTCTGACTTATGACATGGTCACGTGTCATGTCTTCCTCGGGTGTTCCTCGCTTTAACTTCCATTCACATTCGCCACACATATTTTCCTTATACTCCTTTATTCGTTCATTCTCTATATGCCCAAACCATCTGGCTTACTTATTACGCTTACATCAGCCTTGCATTCTTTACGAATCTCAACATTTTTCACACGATCATCAATTGTTTTACCACACATTCGCCTCAGATATCTATCTCATTTATACGGCATTCAGTCTACTTTCATCCTTCTCCCAGTTCCATGCCTCATTGCCATACATCAGGTTTGGTATCACGATAAGACCTTTCGATTATAAACCCCCAGACGGGACAATAAAATTAATTGGTATTCAGCTGAATAAATAATTTCCGTATTTGAAAGAGTTTTAGAAATTTTACCGAACGTTTAACTCTTAGGCCCCAGACAGGCTAATTGAATTGATTACCTGCTAAAGAAAGGATTTCGCTATATGAAAATGTTTCAGTAATTTGACCGATGAAAGGAAAAAATAAGCTAAACCGATTTTTTTTTAAATCACGATCTATTTAAAAAAAAAAACGATGTTTTCAAATTAAATACCTAAGTCATTTTGACTCCTAGACCCCAGACAGGCTAAAGAAATTGATTGAAATTGAATTTAAAACGTTTGAAAAATATCATAAAAAGTGAGGTTAAAATTATTTAATTTCGGTAACACCACTGTACAGAGAATCCTCAAAAGTATGATAATAACATACCAAGTCACAAATTTTCATAAGACCTATTAACTCCTAGCTTCAGACTAAGGAATAATTGATCTAACTTCGGGAACGCAGATACACCCACAATACACTTCTATCGGTAAATCTGTTCAGTGTACGTAACGTCGGCATATCGCCATCTCCCTCATGCAGCAGGGCTGGGGGTCTTGCAATAAAATGGTGGCATGAGTCGAATGTAAAATACGTGTGATGGGGAATCAATATTAAGGGCCGCCTGCGAAACTCTCGCTTTACATGGCCGCCGCTAATTACCGGGCCCCAAATTTATAATTACTAAATAATATATGAAAATATTGATAAAACTGGAACGGAATTTAATGTTCTGATTAATGCAATGGGTTAGGTTTATTGGCTAAAAGTGTGGATATTATAATATTATTTGACTGCATACATTTCGTTGTGTATTTTTATCATTTTATCTCTATTTTAATATAAATCTATCTGTTTATATTGTTAATATTAAAAATATGTTTGTATGCCTCTGTAATAATATATGTTTTCTTCTTTTTTTATGATGCTTTCCTTCCTGAAATGCGTTTTTCCAACCCATTGGCAATAAGTTATATAAGAGTGTACGAGTATAACGAGAGGAAGGTCTACATGAGATTTCGAAAAACCACTCGGTCTTCTTTTCCCATCCCTTAAAGCAGAACTTTGGTACATCCTAATGAAATTTTGCCAACTTGATAATAAGAAGAAAATTATTGGGTAGGGGTAATCGATTAAAACCTGAAAACTTTACTCCAAACCATTTATAACCCCGGGAAATGCCTGGTACTTCAATTAGTATATTATAAACAATGTAACTTTTTTTGTAATGTATTATCAATTTTAATAAATAAATAATATTATATGTTGAATCGGGGGTGTCAATGTAGATATTGGAGCTAATATTACAAATGGATCGTCAGTTCGTTCATTAATTTATCTTTTTCTCTTTCTACCGTTTAATTTTCGATCAGATATTCCCATGGTGCTCCTTTCTCCGGTTAGTCAAGCTATTAAAATAAAGTCACGCAAATAGTTTCTTCCAAAGGATGTGTGTAGACGCCGCTTTAAATCTAATATACGAGTAGCGCCGCATAAAATACAGGGTGTTAAAAAACGGACGTGTACAGGGTGTGGAGGATGGAGCCCGTGTCGAGGCATTATGGTACACGCCAAATATTGTGCACACCTCCGGTAAAGCGGGTCGTGTTCAACACGTAGGTAAATCAACATCACCATGAATACATTGAACCATTTTTACCATTTTATTCCTCGGTGTTTATTTTTCGCACAAATTGCGGTGCATAGGCGACACTTACCTCAATAAAGAACAACCGAATAGATAAGAAAAAACATAATTTCTAAAGGAGAATTTTTTTAGGTTTGGTTATTATATTTTTCTTGTCACTTTTTTAATGAACTTATAAAAAAGCCTCAGAGTAACGCCCGCGGTAGGCTGCATCAGAAAAATAAATGCTTAGAATATTTTAATATAATTTAGAAGCAAACTTCGCAATTATTTGTGAGCAAATGGAAGTTTTGTTTGAAAAATCTTGCTCCATCTGCTTTAGAAATAGGATGAAATGTAAAAAATATAAAATATATCAATTAATGTTAAAAATGCGTTCTATATAACGAACGAAAAAATTCAGATAATTTAAATACATTATTATGATTTTTGACAATATAAATATTTTTCTTATATGCATTTTATTTATTTTCATACCCCACAAAAACGGAGAAATGAATAAAAACAGCACTTTTTACCTCCGAATCCTTTTTCAGGAGAGTCGTCGGCAGGCAATTATCTAAATAAATATTGAAATGTGTTTAACAAGTTTGATAGTCTCTGTCCTTTAGTATTTTTCATTACTGATATTGTCGGTAGATATTAGATTGATTTTTGCAAAGTAAAAAAAAAATGTAGATCGTTTCACGGAAGAAACATTGTTAATGCCAATGACGCGCATTGTTCTATCACCGAAGATAGGCTGTGTATCAAATCTATTACCAAATCGACTCCTTTGAATAACAAAGTTCCATCTGACAGAGAAATGTTACGCAATATTGAGCCTTAAAGTTGCTTTCCCTATCGCACATTATCGCATGACATTGCTGTGTCAGACGGAACATTGTTATTCCAAGGGGTCGAAATGTAGTTTTTCAAGTTTGGGTATGAATTATGCATTGAAGATTTGAAAATAGTAATTCAATTCTCACCTTCCACTGACTTTGAGGTCAACTGAATAAATGAGTTAATTTTTTTTCTTTCTTATTGTCTTTTAATTTATTTTATGATTCGTTGTTTTACTTAGGATAGGCGCAGCCTTTCAGCCTTTACGGATAATGACCTAGGCCATATGTCTTGACAAAATACTAAAAAATACTTCATTTTGTACGTCAATTCATATCTGCATCGGACAAAAAATTGAAATATATTTCATACAACAACATAAAATATTATGTTTCGGTTAACAAATCAAACTTACGCTAATAACATTATGCTCAACTGAACATTTCAAGATTTTGTCAGAGTTTTTGAATGAATTATTCAATCACATTTAAAAAAAAAAGTTCACACGATTCGTTTGCTAGGATTTATTTACGAAAAAATTCTTACTTTCTATTAAAATTTACTTTCAGAACTTTAGACCCTCAGATTCACCTTTCCACGATTCATCACATGCTATCGCATCCCGCATCCCGTGTTGTTATTTGTTCTGTGGGGTTTATTTTACTCTTTGGAAAGAAAGTTATGACAAAGCAAAAAAAAAATTGAATCTGTTTTCAGAGCAGGTTCTTCAACTTACTTTAATTTTAAGGGAAATTGACTCTCTTCTCTCTTTAAAATTACATAAAATAAAGTAATTATAAGATAATAACCAATAATAATATCTTCATAAAAACAAGCACTTTATTTAGAAATCACAAATTAATTAATAACCGCATATATAATACAAATAGACAAAAGCACACTTACAATACTTGTCTCAATTTTAATGAAGGATTAGTGGTCCCTTAGCATACAAACAAATTTGGAGAAAGAACGTTAGATTACACGATTACTAGCTATTTAAATATATTACCTGCTGAAATAATAAAAAAAATGTATTAAATTAAAACGGTTAATAAATATATCAAAGACTTGGCTAGCTGAAATAAACTATTTGTATTAGATAATTATTAAATATTATTGTATAGACGATTTGTTTCTACCATTTTTTTTTTAAATATTGATAGATAAACCAGATTTTTTTTTAAGAAAGATTATTGTGTAATATTTACATTTTAAAGGTTGTGTTTTGTTACATTTATTTTTATTTTATATAGTATTTAACTGTTAATTTATCATAAGGTTTCTAATGACAAGCACCCAGTTAGTCAAACTACTAAATAGTATAATTTCTTCAAACGATTGGTTATTTTGTGGCGTCATTATTAATTAAATAATTAAAAATGTACTTTGTTTTCACCACTTTTATAAAAATAAATAAATATCTCTACATGTTTCGATAGCAATGCTAACATCCTAAGGAATATATATCCCGAGGATGATAGCATTGCTATCGAAACATATAGAGATATTTATTTATTTTTATCAAAGTGGTGTAGACAAAGTACATTTTTAATTATTTAATTACTAAATAGTAGTTTATCGGGCTTTATTTGTTTTATATTTTGTAAAATTTCTTCAAGTTAATAAAAATATATATACGTACGAGGTGCGTTCAAAAGAAAAGGTGAATTTTGAATTTTCGCGGGCTGTGTACATTCGATTATCGTATATTTTTTGTTATTTATTTTTTTATTTTTTTTCTTGTACCAACATATGTTTATCATCTGTTAGTATTATCAGCCATTTTGGATTAGTGGTTTGTTTTTGACAACTGGAAAGGTTAATCACGTTTTTGTGTGTTTTTCGATTTTTTACTTTTGAAAAAAATGGATCAAAGAATATGTATTAAATTTTGCGTTAAAAATGGAATAAAGTGCTAAACCGCACTTAAAATGTTGACTGTGGCACTCGGCGAGTCTACTTTGTCTCAAAGAAGTGTTTATAAGTGGTACAAGCGCTTTACAGAAGGCCGAGAAGATGTTAATGACGATGAGCGTCCTGGAGTTGCAACCACGTTAACAAACGAAGAAAACATCGAAACAGTGAAGAAAATGGTTTTGGAAAATCGTCGAATACTATTAGGGAAGTTGCAGAGGATATTGGCATATCAATCGGCTCATGCCATGTAATTTTCTAGGATGTTTTGGGCATGAAACGTGTGGCAGAGAAGTTTGTTCCGAAATTGCTAAATTTATATATATTTATATATAGACAAATTACAAAACAGAATAAGAGGGAGACATAACATATATCAAATCGTAATCGAACTTTCAAGATAAAATCGAGCTATCTACTATGATTGCTCTTTTCATGTAAATGGCCCGCTCGTTTGGAATAAACTTTCCCCAGCTCTTACTAATATCCAGAAATTGACTGAATTTAAACCGGCTTTAAAAAACAAATTTACTTTAAACTACTTACTACTTTTACTAAAAAATAAATTTTAGCTTCTCTTCAATTTATTGTAAAAAGCCATTTTCTCAAGCTTTCGGGTTTCAGTTTCCTCCTAGTTTTGCTTTTTTATGTAAATTCGTTATTGCTAAACATAACCTGACTCCCGTATTAAGAGTAACGGCTGCGCGGCCTGTTTCATACAAAACTTAATTTTGGATATGAGGTCACAATACCCATCCAAACAAAATGTTATATTTTTTATAATTAAAGCTTTAGTACCGCACAAGAGTTCCAACTGCTCCCAACCGTCAGGAGCCAGTGAGAAGAAGAAGGTAGGCAAATACCTGGCTATACAGATCTGGTCAACAAACATGGCTAAAAGCCATTTTAAGCAACGTTTCAATTCTGAATGGTGGTCTTTCACTGAGGCGATACTGAGAGTATCTTCCACTCTGGAATGTGCGCAAATATACTATATATTATTTTTAAATGAATTAATTATGAAAGAGCACAATTAAATAATATTACTTGCACATATTCATATATTTGTGGTTCAAAAATGTCTTTATTTAATAATATGTCAAAAAATAAAGTAATTGCTTTTCACGAAAAAAATAATAATATTGCTCTTCATATATTGTGAATTAATTGAGGACCGTTTACCAACGATGTGGAAAAACGAAGTTCGAATATCTTTTGTGACTTATTTTCACACATTCAACATGCAATATAATTTTAATTCTAGTCAATACATTGCAGCATTGTCTCAATTGAATCACTGCCATTAAATGTAATATAATCAACGCGCGAATAGCAGGCTTTGTTGATCGGGACCTGCGAAGCGTGATAATAAAATCAATCGAATATCAGCGCAGTGGGATGAACGTGCAAACTTTTATGTGCAGTCGACTGCATAACTACTGTAAAATTACTGTGATCACCAATGCGAACAAAATTTTCGTTAATTTATTATATGAACGCAGGGAAAAATCTTTAATTTTGGCAGGTAGGTACTGACATTCTAATGTTCAAACACAATATGCGTTGTACTTGTTGTCTGATGTACCTATTTTCTATATATAAATCAATGTAAGTTTGTTTTTCCTCGATGTTCTCGAAAATCACTGGACTGGTTTCGCTGAATATAGCACCGTTTATTTTTATTAGTGCCGTGAAGGTTTAGAAATTAGTTTGAATGAAATCTAATAAGTAAAGCTGTTGCTATAACGTTTTTAAATTAGTATGAAAAACATTGAACCCGACATGTTTTATTTAGGTTAGCTCATAGATATAACACTCTGGTTAGCCACAGATTGCATATTCAAAAGTTGAAGGTTTTTTTGAGTAGAATATTTTCAAAATGGAAAACACTAGTAGGTACCTACTTAAGAACTTTATGATTTAGATATGTTTTGAAAAAATATGGAATGAATTAAATATTCAAACGAATGTTTCTTTATTTGTAGATAGTTACGTTTGCTGTCAAATCAATTATGGCACCCTAATAACAAGCAAAAATTCACAACTTCATAACTTAATTCCAAATACCGAGCAAGGCCGGGTACACATCAGCTAGTCTGTAATAATTTAAATAATAAGTAATGTCTTTTCAAAAAGGCACGCCCTTAATTAAACTTTAACTGAGTAAATGTTTACTCAACCAACTCCGATCACTTTCAATAAAATACTTTTCTGGAAACCAATTTATAAAAATAAGTTGATCGGTCGCTCGCCGCTAGGTAGGTTAAGTACTTAATTTTGTTGGCAAACTCCTGGACCGGGTGTTTACTTTTCATTTTGTCGGAAAAGCATGAAGGACATTATATACTTAAGCGAATACGATTTTTCAATTATTGCCGTACAATATTGAAACAATACTTGTTCAATGTTTACGTCGACAATTTCATGGCATTGAAATAAATAAAAAAAATATATATTGGAGTAAGAATTTATTATATGAGAGTAGTTGAGCCAGTACTCGCATTTGGACAGAAAATAATATGGACTCTCAAGAACTTTATAACAAGCATGACTATCACATAGAGAGCCATGGGAAGAGTCATACTAGGTGTCCCCTTGCCATATTAAAGTGTCGAAATTAAGACAAAGGTTACTGATATTACCTCACAACCTCTAGACTGGGTATATGCTAGGAACGTGGAAGAATGACCGAAGGAGTCATCCATCGAATGACTCAGGGAAACAAAGGACACCCACAAGTGACCTAGGCCTGTCTGTAAAGCAGGATTTAAAAGGAATAACGAATACCTACGAATGAAAGACACATTTATATAATATATGAGAGGATAGTATTTTTGTATGAGTAATATTTGTTATAAAATTAGGGGCAGTAGTTTGACCGACCGTCACACTTGACATATCACAAATCATCAACGCCATTTTGAACTTTTTGACATTTGAGCGATCTCCGTTGGCCGTCGATTCTCAGTGCGACAGCGGATTGTCAATTTTTTTTCTCTGGTTCTTTGATCAGCTGTCAAGCATAACGATAATAAATTAACCGAGCGCTGACAGGTCGAAAATCGGTCATTATCGAAGATTTTTCAAATGAAATATTGAAAATGGCGTAGATCGTCGATTTATGACGATGTCAAATGTGATGATCGGTCAAGGTACTGGCCCTAAGTGTATTTTGTCATTACGTGACCATAATGGAGGCAGCTGCCAATCTCGAAAAACGTAAAATTCTGTATGGTAGAATAAGGTAAAAGCAAGAAATAATAACTGAAATGGTTTATAAAAAAAACGAAACAATCCGACCCCAATTCGAAAATAAAATTTATGTCGTTGATATGTATGTGAAATTCTATCATTTTTTTTTATTAAGGATCAATACCGCCCGAGTAAGTTGATGAATGTTTTTGATAGAGGTTTCGTATTGATTCTGTGAAATATTTCGGTGGGCGGCTGGTTCCCTTCAATAGAGCTTTGTCATTGATGAAATATTTCGATTTGTCTGTGTTGTACCGGCGACTGTAGTCCCTTGCCTCTTTCCGGCGAATCCCGCTAACTGAGCCCATAGACACTCCAATTCGGTAGAAGGCCGTCGGTTACAGTAGCTATTTAAGTCAAATCGGTAACTAAATTCCTAATGCTTTGTTTTTAAATTCAGTAATCCAGGTAGATAACTACATATGGGGAGTCCGTGTAATGCCGACCACCTTATACTCCCGACCACCTTATTTTCCCGACCACCGTATACTCCCGACCACCTCTGTTTGTTGAAACTAAAATACATGGCTCTCCCGTGTATTTTTCGAATGAAATATGTTATCAAACTTACGATGCACCAGAAACTAATGCCACAACCACGCTTGTCGCATTAATATTAGTTTTTTTTTATTTGTTCTCTTGTGCATCGATTTAATATTAGATTTAAGTACACTTTTATTCATACGTATGGTATTTTGTTACACTTTATGATTATAGATATTTGAATGTTCAATGATTCACTTAATGCAAATAGTTCATGAGGGTAGTCTACCACATACTTCCTTGGTTCCGTATAACGCCGATCACTTTTACTATTTAAATTCCTCATCTAAATTTAAAAAGAAAAAAAAGATGCTGCTAAATGGTTTTTCGTGACTTTACGAAAATACATGAAAAATTGCCTTCAACAAAGAGCAAGTTAACGACATTTTCAAATAATGACAACAGTGATTGGATAACTTGTTTAGAGCCGGTTTAGGGAAAAATCACCTCAAGGGTTAATTTTATTTTATTCAAGTAAGTAAAACAGGCAAAATGCCCAAAGAGTACATAAATGCATGTTTACAAAGCAATAATAATTAATGAATACATAATGATATATATTACTGTGTACATTTCCGTGAAAAATTTGATGCATTGAATAGATTGAGCTCAATAGGAACAAAAAGCATGTCCTGATACATATTTTTGTCTTTATTAAAAAACCTTAGGGGGTCGGCAATACACGAAATCCCCCTTCCTATGTATTAAGATAAGAGGAAAAAAAACCTGTGTTTGGGAAAATCATTCAAAGTTTAACAGATGTAAGTGTGTTGTGGGCATCGAAAAATTACATATATATCTGTGGTTTTGGGCGTGTATGTGTGCCTAAAGTGAGCTCATTATTTCCTTACTTCTGATGAAATTGTATACAAACTTTTTCAAATACCGAAATTGTTTCTTCAACAGATTATAAATTTTTATACCTGTTGTTGGGCACACGAGTCGAAAGGTCTCATGTAAACTAGTGACACCGCCATTCTCTCAAATCGGTTAAGATCGCATTTTTTAAGATTATTTGGTCAGTGCGAGATGATGCCGGCA
The DNA here is from genome assembly GCA_022606495.2 of Halesus radiatus. Lineage (NCBI taxonomy): Eukaryota > Metazoa > Arthropoda > Insecta > Trichoptera > Limnephilidae > Halesus > Halesus radiatus. Next base: position 138,316 of record JAHDVE020006145.1, read on the forward strand.
GTTGGTGTTGACGTGTTCTTTTGTAAAACGACAGACTTGTGGAACGAGCTACAATTACCTTATTTCCGCTCCCGCCTCAATCCTCACAACGTCATCTAGTCATATGGTAAAATAGTACCCATGGTTGTTCACAATTCTGAAAACTGACTCTTTTTAGTTGCCTAAAACATTGTATTAAGTAAAGCCACGTCAAAATAATATAATTTATATGATAATGAAACTTTGATGGCCATTTTAGTGGATTATATTTCCTTGATTTTCAGGGGAATATCCACTCTATGCGTGGCTCACCTCTTCAGCAATTCTATGGCTAAACCCGGCAATATTTTCGCGTGAAATGCCACTGTGTAATTGAAGCTCTGTTTTTTTTTTGGTATCAACGCGTTTTTTCGCTTAGGCAAAGCAACAATTTGGGTGATTTAAAGCCTTTTCCTTGTGACAAAAACCTTTGAATTTTATTTTTAATGCCCGAATAATTCCTTTGTAATAAAATCGCTTTAATAAGACGTTAATTTGACAATGTAATTAATGCTTAATTAATTACTTTATTGATCGGACCTTTGAAATAAAACATTATTAATTATTACATCCGAATTATTAAGGTAATTAAATAACGTAATTTAGCCAGATTTGTGCTCAATAGTACCTACCCGTCATGAACGGAAGAGAGTATTTTTTTTGTGCGTGTCCGTGTTCACAAAGTAAAGTCAATTTTTCCCCACTTGTCGAATTACGTAATCATTTTTATTAGCCTGCGGAGTTCTAGAAATCGAAAGGTGAAAGTGATAAATATTAAGCTCTAAAAAAACATAATCATTTATAACAATCGCTAATTCTGTACATATATGTTTCAAAATATACAAGATATATATAATAATTCTGCGTAGAATTAATAAACCGTTGTTGAAAACGATTAAAATCATAAGAACGCCATGTCCGCCCTTAAACCCGGGTTCGGGCAGAACTTAGACCACTCCCTCACAGGTCGGTCGACCGCGTACATTAAAATGGTTAATTATTTCAAAGTATTCATGTTTTTTTAATTTTCATGTAAATATTCATATAATAAGCGCTCGCAGATGGCGCTGATTGAAATATTGTAGAAAAAACACTTGTGGTAGCTATTGCTTTTAAATATTTATTTATTTATTTATTCATTCATAACGCCCCAAAGGGCTTTTACATATTTTAACATTAAAATGATTATGTGTACAGAACAGAAATGATGCATAGTTGGTATATAAGTGTAAAATATTTATAATATATAATATATTTGAAGGTATAATAATGTATAAGTGCATGCCACAGAGAAGTTACAAAGGGAAAGGTTTTTAATTTGTAGATACTACTTTTTTTTTAATAAAAATAGTAATGATCTACATGATACATAATACACAAGTGCATAATATAATACTCCTATAATATGAGCGCATGACATTGTGAAAAAAAATCATTGTGTTTTTATATTTCGGATGATGTAAAAATGTATGAAATTGCATAATAAATAATATAGTGTATGATACATAGAAAGAAAAAAAGAGGAACAAGTTTTTGGATTGTAGATGAGTACAAAGATAATATATAAAAAAAAATAATTAAACAATAGCTCTTATGCGATGCTCTTATAATTATTGCAACATAAAAATATCGTTCATGTATATTTTAAACATGGATAAATTTATGTTAAATATATCTATAGCAATGGTGAATTTATTTCCAAGTATATGTAGAAGAGAAATGGGTGCATGCATTTGGTAGTTTGTCCCAGAATTATTGTTACAGAATAACATATTTTGCCGAGTTTGTCGATGAGGTATTTTGAAATTGATTAGTTGCAGGAGTTCACAACAGTCTAATACACAATAAATAATTTTAAATAAAAAAAGTTAAGTCTGTTATTTTTCTTCTGTTTTCTAAAGTATGTATTTTGAGTGTATTTAGCAAGAATGTATAGTTTATGTGTTGTATTAGTATGTGTAGTTTGAAGTTAATAAAATGTAAAAATTTGCGCTGCACGCGTTCAATATTTTATATATGAATGATATAGTATGGGGACCACACTGTTGAATTGTATTCTAATATGCTTCGCACTAGTGACAAATATACGATTTTTATAACTTCCAGCGAATCAAAGTCTTTGATAGTTCTAATTATAAATCCCAATGTCTTCATACCTTTATTAGTTATTTGTTGTATGTGATTTACAAAATTTAATTGTGTATCAAACAAAACTCCGAGATCACTAATTTCGTTGACTTTTTCCAAGATTTTGTTATCTATAGCGTAGTTAAATGATAACGGGGTTTTGATTCGACAAAATGTCAGTGTCTTGCATTTATCAACGTTGAGAAATAAGTTATTAGCGATACACCAATTATGTAATTTATCGATGTTTAACTGTAAGATTATGCAGTCGCTAATATTGGATATTTCTTTGTATAGTTTAATATCATCGGCAAAAAATAGAACTCCTACATCGTCGAAACAAGTTATTATGTCATTAATGAATATTAGGAATAGAATGGGACCGAGATGACTTCCTTGCGGCAGACCATTAGTTGCATTAAGTACCTTAGATTTTAAAGACTTAATTTTGAAGAACATGATTCTGTTAGATAAGTAACTTGAGAACCAATCCAACATGTTGCCTCTCAGTTCTAGTGCATATAATTTAGTAAGTAATAATTTATGGGATACTTTATCGAAAGCTTTTGAAAAGTCTGTATAGATACTGTCAACTTGTTTTTATTCGTGAAGGATTCCGTAATATAGTTTTGGTAAAGTAATAGATTAGTAGTAGTTGATCTTCCACTGAAGAACCCGTGTTGTTTTTTATCAATTACTTTGAGTATTGATGGATAAATTAAGTCGAGAACAAGGGATTCAAAAATTTTTGGGAGTGCTGATTGTATACATATAGGACGATAGTTTTTTTATATCTGTGTCATCACCTTTTTTGAAAATTGGGGTAATATAACTAGATTTCCAACGAGTTGGAAAATGTCCAGAAGAAAGTAAATTGTTAAATAATATGGTAAGTGGACTTGATATTATAGATGCGCATTGTTTAAAAAATATTGGCGGAATGTTATCTGGCCCTGCAGATTTGTTGGGTTAAAGGGAAAGTATTTTATTTAGGCAAAATTCCCGTGTAATGTGGTAATTCTGTAAATGTAACGTGTTATGATATGTATATGATTGTATTTTATTTTCAGATATTTCGTCTTCGTATACGCTTTGGAAATGATCCGCAAACAAATTAACAATGTCGATGCTATTAGCTATTTTGCCATCATAGTGCATTGTAGGGGGTTAGTCTGAGCTTTCATTGTTTAATTTTTTGACAAAATTCCACAGGTTTTTTGACTCCAGTGCATTTTTCTCAATGGAGGTTGTGTGTGCTTTATAGCACAGTTTGGATAGTATTTTACATTTTTTTCTTGTTGCTGAAAAGTTTGAGTAGTCATCGATTAGGTGAGTAAGTTTAAAAATTTTGTGTAACTGTTTTTTTGTTTGAGCAGTAATATAAGGTCCGTGGAGAACCAAATTGGATATGTTCTGTGTTTTGGTGCATACGATGGTATATAAGATTTTATATTGTTGGAAAATGTTTGATAAAGTTTTTCTAAGGTTTCTAATATTAATATCATCAGTCAAGAAAGTCCAATCAGTATTACTGAACTGGTAATTGATAGAATCGTAATCGGCGTTTTTGAAGTTGTTTGACAATGTTAGGTTTTTTCTACGCAATATATTTAAGACTTGCGACGGATTGTTGAGTATAACTTTCAGTGGTCTGATTTTATTTGGTTTTACCAAGCCAATACGGAAAACGTTTACAGAATTTTCGACAAGCGTGTTGTGGATTTTGGTAAGTATTTTTATTATTTCCAGTTTGTCCTGATTGACTCGGTCCAATTGATTCACCAATGTGCTTTCGGGTGCATTTGTTATGATTAAATTGTTTGCTCTCACCTTTTTTTCCTCTAACTAGTCGGCTGCTTCGCACATTTGAGCTATTTGTACCCCATGATTGGCATTATTTGGCAGGGACTGGGGCGGAGGCTAGAGCGGCTGGTTCTCTGAGATACGTTGATAAGTCTTATGTTTACCTTCTAAAAAGCCCATTTTAGCTGCAACTAGGCTTATATTTCCCAGTAGTTCCAAGAGTTTGGGTGTCAATTTTCCCATTTGTTCTTTGTTGAATTTGTTTGTTGGATCCATTATAGTAGTATTTAAAGTATGTATAATATTATTTGTCAAAGTGATAAAAGAATAGGTATCACAGGTGTCCATCTTATTTCTGCGAGATGCGGTCCGAAAAGGTTTAGCGGCCCTGCGTCGTATAGGCGGACTAATGTTCGATGTTGAAATAAATAGTTTATTGGCGGGTGTATAAACGGAATATGAAATGGAATAAACTCTTATTGTCCATTTTAAGCTGTGTGTGTCTTATGTAACCATGAATATAAACCAATAGGCATAAAAATCGCTTGGTAAGCGGAGTCTACGAGTGATCGATATAATTTGATTTGTGAGTAATTTAGTAACAAATAAAAAAAGTTAATGAACGGAAACTATCGCAAATAATCTTAAAGTCAAAAACATTGCAAAACAAATGTGATGTCATTTCAAAAACTAGTATTTTTTTAACATGTCGACACCTTGGAATTACAAGGTTCCAACTGACGCAGCAATGTCATGCGATAATGTGTTCTAGAGAAAGCAACTTTAAGGCTCATTATCGCATAACATTGCCGTGTCAGATGGAACCTTGTTATTCCAAGGGGTCGATTTGTTCAAAAATACACACTTGGCAGGATGCTATCGCAAAATTATGTATATACAAATTATATATGTGTAATTAGGGAAATGTATAAGGTTTCAAAAGACCATTAGGCGGTAATAATCCTCAAACTGTAATATTTTTCAATTCTATATGAACTACGTACAGAATTTTAGGTAATACCTTCAAAATTGATTTCACTGGTTTTCAAACTGTACCTATTTTCAGACAATTTGGAAAGCAATTCAAAGAATTTGAAGATTACAGTTTGAGGATCTTTGCCTTTTATACATTTTCCTAACTACCCGTACAGATTTTACAGATAAATCATTTGTGGTATTGCTTTAGTTACCAACCTGTTTATGGATATTTTTAAGTGCTTGCCCTTAAAAAATAAAAAAACAAAAAACAACTACATTTAATTTATGTAATTTGAAACTGACGGCTGACTCTATATTATAAATTTATAAAATATTTGTTTTAAACGACAAAAAAAATCTATTTTCATATAACCAACTAATTCCTTTATAAAATTAACTCCTTCACAGAAACCATTATTATTTAATGCGCATTCCGAATAAGTTACGATAAAAAAAATCATCATCATTCATGTCCAATACCAAATCAATGATCACCACGGACAAACCATCCCTATTCTAACATATTAAAAGTTCCAGAAAATGTCGAATCCAACATGTTAAAAGTTCCAACACACATCATGGGTGTGAAATTATATTTCATTTCACCATTTTGTACAATATTAAGGGTTTTATTACGAATTATTATTGTTTTACTAATTACGTAGGAAAGAAACAGAGCAAAGCGCGCATTTTAATCATAAACTGTACTAGGATGTATGCCTCTTCTCTCCTGTGTGTTGAAGAAAACTGTGACACAACCTAACCTAACTTCTGTAAAGATATGTGTGTCGCTATAATAATGAACATGGGTTTTGCAGAGACCCGTGATGCAGGAGGGATGAAACACAGAGACCAGCATATCATAAAAACGACCCGTTCTCTTGTGACAAATGTCATCCGCGTTGGGCGCGCGTCTGGCATTTCCGTTTCCCCAGTATGCACCGGTACCGAGGGGATCAATGACGCTAGTTCCTCAGAGAATCTTCCATTGAAATACCTGTGCTAAGATAGGGGAATCTATCAAATTCATTATGTGCAACCAAACACAATACTTAATGTTTTGAGGTCATGCGATAGATACGTTATATTTTATTACCTTCATTTCACATAAAGAATAAACCGGCGTAAACAGGCGTAAAATATATATTTACCATACAATATCACACCGTAGTTTAAGAAAGTATTTTTTTTAATGAATGCCTTTAAAAGATAACTTAACTGTGTAGGTATAATAACATCCATTAATATTTAATTAAAGGTAATATCAAATAAAGTTCCATAACAACTACCGTATCTATTTAGAACACCCTGATATCAATAAAATAACCAAAACTGTTAAACCAAACTGCTTAATTAACACTTGCCGGCAAATCGTTATTTAATTAAAAGTGCTTTGTTACCGTTATCTCGATTCCATTATCGTTAAACTAACAAATCATTTCCCACTCAGTGGTAATATTATGATAAAACGATTTTAAATACCTACCTAGATGTTCAATGAAAATTACTCAGCCTCCCCCACTTATTTGGTTCCGGATTATTGTACGGTTACAGAATTATTTTATATTATTTCATAATTACACGGCAGATGGAGTAGTAGTAACTTCGAAACTGAATAATTTTGTTGGCAGAATTGGAAAAGTTCGTCGAGTGAGTGAGTGGTAGTTAAGTTTAGTGAGTATTTAGAGATTCGTTGGTATGAGGGTATATTTTATTTAATGGAAGTATTAATAATGTTAAGGAATTCATTCAGTGGTGTCTGCAAAATAAAAAAATAATACATTGTAAGATTTATAAACAATGATGCAATAAAAAAGTTAGACAAAAAGGAAATAAAACATGCGTGTACATTTATCACTTGTATTACGGTGGATTGGGGCAAACTCTCTATCTATAATGTATGAAACATTTTCTGTTAACTTAAAGTTTTAAAATGCTTGTTTATGTTCAATGGAATGTGACGTATGTAAGGAAACATTGGAGGACCTTTTCTAAGAATCAGGAAACTAATTTAAGAATCCGGAGGGCTCCTCAATCGTGAAGAGAAAACCTGATAGAGGAACACGCTGGTAGAACGAGCAGAAAATGCTTAGAAGATCATAGATTGAGAGTTTCTTTCATGTTACCTTAATGCAAGCGCTAAATGTACACGTACTCGTATGTTTGATTAACTTTTTTTGTATCACCTACTATTTTATGTTAAAATATAGATATAAACATTTGAAAAGTCCAACGGCCTCCAGTGTTTTAGTAATTCATTCGTTGACCTTCATGACTTCGACATCCACATGACTGGTAGAGTACAGTTCCGCACAGTGGCACCGAGCTGCAGCCTGGAGGGTGAAGGTTATCCCGTTGATAGCCAACCCACGATAGCAGAGGGCACCAGAAGAAGTCCTAACACAGCACAAAATTAAATTAGATACCTACCATCAGTCTATTTTTACATCACGACACTTTTGTTTTCCGCCGAAAATAAAGTAATTATAATAATAATTTAATTTATATGTCAATCAATAATTTTACTTATTTTATTTTTTGTGTAATATTTTATTTCAGCAATTGATAAAAAGGTCATTGCTCAGCTATACATTCCGGAGCCCGGAACGCAGATGATTTCCAGCAATCCTTCTAGAATTCAGATAAAGTTACTTATCGTACATAAAATCGTTCCACATGAATAATATAAAAAAAGTTTATTAATGTAAAAAATTCTAAATTATTAACGCAAGTATCCATTAAATTATTTATTTAACACCCATAGGACCTTTACACAGAGTTTTACAAAGATATTTTACTGTTTGAACATAGAAAAGAACAAAATAAATTGATAAGGAAGTTATATAAAAGATAGCGTTCGATTCCCCATATTACCCACGCACAGGCAGTACATGAGTTCTCATCTAAATTTTAGAAAAAAATTAATTATATAATAATATGTTTGTCGAATCGATCACCCCGGTAGAAACAAATGTTTAAAATGGTTCTAAAATTTTTCCACATTTATTATTGGGAGATTTACATAACATAAGTAATAAATTCAATTTAGAAAGATGCAAATTGGCAAACGTGATGTGTTTATTGAACACATTCGAATCAACAAATTTTCAGTTTTGACACAGTTTCGTAACGGTAAACATCAATAGGACAATTATACTTATTACCAAGTTTGTCCATATTTGTTGATGGGCGAATTTTGAAAGTAGTTATTTGCAGACCAAGGTACATTATATAGAGCCGTCAGTCGTGTTACGGGAAGGTAGACAAAAGGTAATAAGGTTCGTTAAGTCCAGAACGTCCAATCCGCCATTTACTATTATGAAAAGACACACTAAATCGCTCACTGTGCGCGTTACTTATAAATCGGTTCGGTTGAGTAAGTCCATTAAAAAAGTATAATTAAGATCTTCGATTGAAATACATAATTTTTAATTAATGTATCTAAGAAATTCACGCTGTACTTTCTCATTTTTTAATGGATTTTATAAAGTGGAGCACAGATTGTTGAATAATACTCAAGATTGCTGCTCAGTAACCCAGTAAATAGTAAAGAAAAGGATTTTATAAATTCAACATCTAATCACTGTAGAAAATAATACTAACATAACCAAAATGAAACATGAAAACGGAAAAAAAACAACAGAAAATAAAAAGATTTCAGTCGAATTTGGGAATCGAACTCAAGACCTCTGCCTATCCGGGGCAACCGCTTAACCAATGTTGCCAATGAGACCAGTTCAATTTGTGTCATCTTCATCGACATCATATCTCAAATTCAAGATTTGTTAACATTATTCTCCATTTTTTATCCCAAATTATTGGCAGCTATCTTAATAATGATTACAAAGTTCCTAAGTGTAAATTAACCCGAGACACTATCTAGTTTGCAACTGTGTTCCTTAATAACTTAATATTATTTTCTACAATGATTAAATATTAAAATGAGGTTTTTAAATGTCAATAAAAATAATTAAAAATTAAAAATTGAAATTAAAAATCGTTTCGAGTCCACAAAATAAATTATAATCATTTCATGGCCTTGTTAGTTATTTCATTTATGTGTGGAACAAAGGTTAGTTTACTCTCGAAGATTATACCAAGGTCTTTAATTTGTTCAATCTTCTTAGATAATTGTTATTGATGCTATATCGGTACACAATGGGATTTTTGATTCGGTCAAAAGTTATTGTTCGACATTTTTCGATGTAGAGGAACTGTTCCGAGCGCACCGATTATGATGATGTGCGTCTGACTTTGCAGTCAGCAGCCATTCGATGCAGAACTTCTTGAAGCACTGCGGCGATGTCAATATTCGTATAGATAAATTATTTAGTTTCTTTGCGCCCTATTGAGCTTTTACAAGGAGTAATAGGTAACATTATGTAAGTATAATAGTATTTTATAAATAAATAAATTATAACTGGTAGTAGTAGTACCATAACGCATTATTTATAACAGTATTTAACATTGAGATGCAAAGCATGGAACGAACGATAAAATATGTACCTAGATATAATACACAGAATCTGAAGCATGACATTACTACATTGAACCGCGAAGGTTAACTTACAATAATAAAATGTGTAGTATAACAACGTAACAAAATAAATATAATAAAATAATACAAGCAAATACAATATATACATATAAGTATACGGATAATGTGTTATACAAACCAAGAAAGGTACAAACCGATAACATATTACATTAAATAAAATTATGGTATTTTATTTCAAAGTTTTGTTGAGGAATAGATGTAAATACCCTCGAATAAAGTAGCTCGATGTCTGGGGAAAACAAGTACATGGTCTCTTATAATATACAGTATATACATATATATATATATATAAAATTCAAAGTAAGTTTGTTTGTCCTCGATTTTATCGAAAATTACTTTACCGGTTTCGCTGAAAATAGCAAAGATTGTTCTTATTAGTGCCGGGAAAGTTTAGAGAGTAGTTTGAGTGAAATCCAATATGAAAAACTGTTGCTATAACGTTTTAAAATTAGTTTGAAAAACATTGAACCCACCATGTTTTATTTAGGTTAGTCCACAGATATAACACTCTGCCACAGATTGCATATTCAAAATAAAAAGGTTTTTTTGGGTAGAATATTTAAAAAATGGAAAACACGAGAAGGTACCTACTTAGAACTTTATGATTTAGACACGTTTAGAAAAAATAAACGTTTGGAATGAAATAAAATATTCAAATGAATATTTCTTTATTTGGAGATAGTTACATTCGCTGTCAAATCAATTATTGTACCCGAGCAAGGCCGGGTACACATCAGCTAGTATATTATAAATAAATAGATATGATATATATTATTTCAGTTTTTACTGGCATTTGTACAATACTAAAAATAAGTAACACAAAAAACGTAGAAAAGGGATAATACATGGGTACACATGACTAAAGTAATCATGATATGACAAAACACATATTATGTGAGTCAAAATTTGAACAAAGATCTTAATGTTTTTAGTAAATCAATTTTAAAAGCGCAATTTCTAAGTTATTTCCCCTTTGGAAGAAAAATCTCTTGACACCGTTTCGGAATTATCTAATTAACTTCGTAACCGATGTTCGTTACTCACCGAGAGCGTGCTGGCGGTCAGGTATCTGTGTAACCGTGCAATTTGAAAATTGCGCTGGAAATTGTATATCGGTGATGCGACGCTAAGGAACGTGGCCGGCCTCCTAACAGGGTTGTAAATCTCCGATCATGACGGCACCGCTGAAACACACACACACACATATATAATAATAACAATTATTATTGGAATGCTTCCATAGCTTCGTTTTCGTTGGAAAATCACCTCAACGGCGCTTTAAAATATACCTATATGTCCAAATAATACTATACATATATGGTAAACACAAACACATACACAAACAGGCTAAGTTGGAAGAAGCAACTCCAGAGGCTGAACGAGGATCTGCTGGACCTACCATGGACGGAGGCCGCCAACGTGCCGCAGAACAACGACGCCCGGAGGCGCCTTATTGAGGCGATCGGTCCCCTACCCGAATCGGACAAGGGGAACAAGATGAGATACATGCAGATTCCCTTCCAAAATTCCACGTATTCCTCCTCATAATAGAAAAGAAATTTTTCACACTTACTTAAGAAATATGTATTGAAAATCAAGTGTTATTTTGATAGTCGTGGTATTTGGAAATGGATATTTGAAAAGAAGCTCAACTTTTGAAGTGGAATAAAATGCGTAGTGACATTGAATTAAGTGTGTGCTTAGTTTAGATAATTTTTCTTTTTTACGTACATTCAAAGTAAACGGTTAGTTTTTTGTTTTTGATAGCTTAGTTATAGTTTTCACGTATGTATCGATATTGTTTTTAAAATATTATATTAAAACAGAAAATTGCAGAATGAAAATCGTTATTACAAATATAAACCAATATAACTAACTAACTAACTAACTAACCATCACGCCGTTTCTCCGCAGGATCTTGGCATACACTTCTTGCTTCATTCACATTCATACAACGCCTCATACATTCTCTTCTGTTATTCCGACTTCGACATGGCCCGACTCGAGTATTTGATTCACTTGATCGTGCCATGTCTTCCTCGGGCGTCCCCGGCTTCTTCTTCCATTCACATTCGCGTCATATATTCTCCTTACACTCCTTTCTTCGTTCATTCGCTCTACATGCCCAAACCATCTAAGCGTCCCTTTCTTAATCTTGCTCACTACGCTTACATCAGCCTTGCATTCTTTACGAATCTCAACATTTTTCACTCGATCATACATGGTTTTACCACACATTCGTCTCAGAGATCTCAGAAACCAATATATAATGCAGAAAATAGTATACTAATAATTAATACTCATACACGCACCATAAATATTATTTAATTATTAGCACATTAATGTATACCCCTCTTCAATCCACAATCAAATGCTTTTAATGGGAGAGTAGTATTAATTCGTGTTACATAAAATGTTAACTACGAGTATATTATTACAATGCACGTATCCATATATTTCATTAATAAAAAAATAAATAAAAAATCTGACTGTAAACATCTTTATTTTCATAACAAGCAATCATTTTGTGATTTGACATTGTGTAAAATAATTAAAATAGCTTTTTTATAAATCACGAATTTATTATATTTGAACGCCAACCGGTTTCACTTAGACCGAGCTTCGTCAGGGCAATAATAAAAACTAAAGAATAATACCCACAGAGTTATCGGTTACTTACAGGTACAAAAAGCAATAGAGTGAGACAGTATAAAAAAAGGAAGAGAACAAAATATTAGACGGAGGCTTTCATTGTAAGTATAATTTCTTCAAAAGATCGGTATTCACTTTGGGGTGTCATTATTAATAATTGAATTAAAAATTACTTTGTATTTACCACTTTATTAATACGTAAATTAAAACTAATAAATTATATTCTATACTCGTATGATGAGGAAAGCATCGCTTTCGAAACATGTTGATATGTATATATTAATAAAGTGGTGAATACAAAGTAATTTTTAATTCATTTAAACATTTAAAGGTATGCGTAAAACGGAGACAACATATGTTACAAAGAAATGGTAAATAAAATACTGTAATGGAGACATAATAAAGTTGATAATTACAGAGACATTTTTTTTAAATGATCCCTTGTTGCATGTATACGAGAAGGTCATATACTCGTATTGCATGATTAGTGAAAAATACGTGACATTTTTTAAAATTATTATTCCATACGGGAGGCCTATTACAGACCCTTCGGGGTACGGTACATACATTGTAAAATATGGTGCCGATTAAGTTGTGGAAGCCGCTACTTGTCTTTCAGTAGTGGGCCTGGTCCAGAGTGTAGTAGTGGGCCTGGTCCAGAGTGTAGCAAAGTCAATAAATATTCAAGGTAGAGTAGGCAGAAAGTAGTGGGTTAGACCTCAGAGTCGAGAAAAGAGGGTGGCGGAAGATGTAATGACAGTTGAAACGAGAGTGGTTTGAAAATTTGATTTTGATTTGATTGGTATACAGAACTAAACTAAAAGTTTTTTGCCTATAGCACGATTAAAAATGATTATCTAATGATTCATTACTTTTGAATTTTTGTTGTTGGTGGTGAGTGGATGAATTGAAACTTAATAACTATACTGCAATTTTAGGGGCATGATTTTACTCCTTACGGAGGATTGATTTAGGTTTCTTGTATTTAAATATTTCATTCGCGCTGAATTTAGCGAGAGTCTTCATTGATGGGTTTTCATGACCAGCTAGACAGTCATAAAACTTTTCAGAATGTGTTACTATAAGATCCTTTATCAGAGGAATGTTTGTGTCATTGTGTAGAGTGTTAATCGAATGGCTTTGTTTTGCAAGGTTTGTAGTTTTTTAATGCGTTGGTGAGCTGCGTATCCCCAAATGGGAGCAACGTAAGTAAAGCCCGTCCTTATGGTCATTTTGTATTGGAGTAATTTATTGTCTGTTGATAATTCACTATTTATACCTAGCATGGGGTAGAGAGCGGCTCCAATTCTTCGTGAGAAAATGGTAGCCACGCTTTTTGTGGGGTTAGTAGAAATTCGCCATGTTTTACACCAGTTTTCAAATAGTGTGGCTTTAAGCTGAACGCGAAGTGTAGCAGTGGCCTCAACTTGACATTATATTTTTATCGTCTGCAAATTTTGTTATTTTAGTGTTGTAATCTAATGGTTTTGGAATGTCACTTGAATATATATTGTAAATAAAATGGGAGATATTTGCCCACCCTAAGGTACTCCTGCTAAAAGAGTACGTAATGATGAGAATATTTCACCTATTTTAACATTGAAAGTTCGACCCGTGAGGTAACTGTAAACCATTTGAATGATTTTAATGGGAAAACCTAGGAAGTACATCTTATAAAGTAGGCCATTACGCCAGACTTTATCGAAAGCTTTACTTACGTCGAACGAAAAAAGCATCGTTTTTTGTTAATATTGAAACCGTCCGTGATGTGTTCAACCACGCGGAGTAATTGGTGATAGGTCGTGAAAATGACCGTAAACCTCTATTTATACGCGCCGGGCCGTTCGCCGCACGATGGCAAGTATCGGGCGGTTCTTTTTGATTTGCGTATTTTGCGTACTGTGCGATCCGCTACGATCTCGTCAGTGGATGACACAATTTTTTATGAGATGCCTCTCTCTGCATTCTACCCTCTGAAAAAAACTACCTCCTTCCAGAATGTTTATTAAATTCAAATTACATAATAATAACACATATTCATAATCCATGGCCCAACAATATTCAGGGCAATCTTGTACATCTTTCTTAAATCTAAACATACATTAATTTATAATTAATTATTTTACTAAAAGGAGTCTGGCCTATCTTTCTGCATCATCTATTTTTCATAATTTTTGGCTCAACTTCCATAATTATACTGTAGACATAATAAACATGCAATCATATTTTTGTATTGGAGGAAGGTTGGGGAAGCGGAGGTCGGTATTGGAACCGAAAGTAAATATATGAGCCCATTCATTTCCTTCCCCAAACATTGTACAATATACACTAACAAAATAAATACTGCGCGCTGAAGCGGGTGCATTTACGACTGTAAATAATAGAAAATAGAAGACGAAAACTATCATTGATAAGACGTCATCGTCTTCGATTTCCCTAACGACCTCGTCCGGAACAAGACCCGAAGGGAAATAATTTCCCTTAAGGCCTATGTCATCTTTAAGTATGCTTTGTGGAGGGTCTTTAGAAGGATGAGAAGGAGTTAACCTACATGTTGTCGGAGGGAGAAAACACAGAGGCCAGTAGATCATTTCATAGCGAAGCTGTAGAATACAAGAATGAGTTGTAGAAACAACCCGTTCTCATGTGATATATGTCAATCATGTACAAATGTTGTGGGCGCGTTTGTCGTGTTTTCCGACTATGCACTGGTGCCGAAGAGATCAATGACGCTAGTTCTTCAGAGCATCTTCCATTGAAATGCAGGTATACCAAAGACAGCATTCCTACTTGAAGCCTATCCTCCAAAGGTTGCAATCCATTTGTTAAGATAGGGAAATCTATCAAACGGACCGCCCTTTTTCAACAGAATCGAGGGTTTTTTCAGATATTTTCGGGCTCCATATTAGAAGTAATAAGAATTAAATGGGTGGAGCTTGAATTCCAACTAGGATTAAATTTATGCGAAACTGGTTGGCGTTAAAATATAGTAATTTCATGGTTTGCAACAAATAGATATTAAGAATTTTCTTTGCAAAAAAACACAAGATAATCTGCAGATTTAAGATAATTATACAAAATTATTCACAGCAAGCTCATTGTCTAAGTAGTATTCACATCGATGTTCCCAACATACACTATTAAAGAGTCATAAAACACTTTATCTTGAGTTATTTAATAACAATATTGTCTATTCCATTCCAATGTCTTGAATGTGTTGATTGTACAATGATGTAGAATGTGACGATATAGATGTCTTTATAAACAGCCTCGCATATTTTAAAAAGCAAATCAATCATCTTCTATCACGTCCTGGAAAATAGTGGTGTTATTAGAAATACTGTAATTTCTTTAATTTTTTATTCTATTCCTATATCCTTTATTAAATTTATAGGGTAAAGTATTATTAGAAAACTTAAAACATGCTTTATTTTTAAGACTTCCTATAAAATGCTTTCTGTTATATTACACTTATTTCTATTTATTATTTAGCAAACTATTCTGTTTTCTGACTGTCGACATGATACGACTGAAGTATTTGATTCACCTAATCATGTCATGTCTTCCTCGGGCTTCCCGACGTCTTCTTTCATTCCCTTTC
This sequence comes from Halesus radiatus, assembly GCA_022606495.2. Lineage (NCBI taxonomy): Eukaryota > Metazoa > Arthropoda > Insecta > Trichoptera > Limnephilidae > Halesus > Halesus radiatus. Next base: position 154,053 of record JAHDVE020006145.1, read on the forward strand.
GCTTTATTTATTTTCTACCCTATTGTCTATGCTATACTCAAGGCCTCTTGGGACCTTTATTGCAGCGAGACCCCCTCTGGAGGTACAGTGGGAACTCTATACGCTTATTGCAATATTCAGCAGAAAAGAGCATCTTGTTAATTTTGATAAGTTTCCTCAGACTACTGGTTTCATATAAAAACTGTACAATAAAATGAGAAAATTAAATTTATCAAGTTCTAATAATCTTGCAACATAATTTCCTTTACGATTAGGTATCTCCGTAAGGCGTGAACATTCAACTGATGGTTGCGTCCAGGAAATTATCGAATTAAAAAAAAAACGTAGTAATTTCAAATCCCTGACAAGCGATTAATTAGGTACTAGCAGTGACGTCCAGTCAATAAAGGCGCCGAGCCCACCGAAAGAAAAGCGAAGTTTTAAGGAAAATGAAAGGTTTTTTGATCAAAATGTTTTTTCTTCTATAAATTTGTGATTTTTCTACGACATAAATGTTTTACATTGATAAAAATGAATATGTATTACATGTGTATGACAAATTTACAATTTTTAGTAGTATAATAAATTGACCGTTTTCAAATATTCAACGCAATTCATACTCGATCTTGAAAAACTACAGACAACCTACATTTGGTAATATGTCAAAGCACGGAATTGGGCACTTGTCACCTACCTATAATACGAATATATGTTTTTTTATAATGAAAGATAATTAATACCTGGTTACTAATAATCGGACAATATTTGAAAAACTATTACTACCATCATTATACGCAGAAGACGTTGTTGTGCAATAATGGAGGACTCAGCAGGAGAGGAATTGAACCCATGACGCCTAGGTGGGAACCAGATACATTTATCAACTCAGCCATTAACAGGCCGAAACTCAACCACTTATGGCTAATATGGCATACTTTTGCAGGGCATTTTTTAAAGCGGAACTACGCAAGTCCGCTTATATCTCGTGATTTTTCACGGTTAATAAATAGTTATATAAAAATAATATAGGCCATGAAAACAGTTAAAATTCGTACATTTAGGTTTCATTTGCTGAGAAAATAGATTGTATTGCATAGCACGATTAAAAAGCTAGAGATTTAGTATCTACAAGGTTTTGAAATGACGTAGTCGCATCACGAGTGTAAGCAATGTTAGATTTCCTAACTCGTAATCCAGGGGGAATTTGGTAGAATACACATTGCCAATTTTTAATTGTTTATAGACAAGCTCTGTATCAGAAGTAAAAAAAAAAAGTTTTTTTTCGTATGGGCACTTACTTCTTGTGCATTTTGTAACTTTTCACGATGCACTCAGTTCTGAACTCCAAACTTATGGATGTTTAGCGCTAAAATATGTTGAATAATTTGTTTAACTACACATGCAAACGTTGTTGGTCCAATTCTCGCTATTGTTTGAAATTTCAGATGAAATTCGAACTCACAAACTTCGAATTGACGAAACTTCCTGACCACTACACCAAGGTAGGTCATAATAATTAATATTTGCCATAGCTTCTACCATATAGACTAGCTAATTTCCTAAATCTAGCCAACTTTTCGTTATTCAAATCAGCCTTTGACGCTGGCTTCAGTTGAGTTGGGTTGAATTGAGGAGGCGCTTGATTCATTAACCGCAATTGAGCACACGTCAGCTCATTTCAGATATAATCACTAAAAATGGATGGTTGATAAAAACGATGTTTGTACATGGTCGAACTATGAAAATACAAAATATATAATTAACATTGATTCATACGAATGAAGCACAAGACTAAATTAGTTACTCATCTCAGTGAACTGGGTGTCAGGATGAAATTACTTTGACGGAAATTTCACATAAATACCAAAATACCCCTTGAAAAATTATAAAAGTAGAATAATATTTAATCCAGTTTTTTTATAAATGTGAATGAGCGGGGAGTGTTCTTCGAGATGTTTGATAGTATATCTTCTCAGCCTGCCCCTCCGGGGAAATGGAGTTATGGCTACTTAGTTAGAAAGGATTAGATCGTTTAAATGGATATCCACCATATTTCAATACTGTACAGAGTTCCAATTACCCGAAGCCAGTGGAACTATGGCATCTCCAATAATTGGGATATGTGTTGTGAGGCTGAATGAACAGGAGAGGGGAAGATATAATAGAAGGAAAGATGGGACCTGGCTATCCAGTACTGGTCACCATCTTAAGCAACGTTTCGATTCTGAATGGTGGCTTTTAACCAGAGCGATACTGAGAGTATATAATATCACTCTTAAACGTGCCCCAAAAATACTATATATCACGTTGCATTCATTTAATGCGAAATAACACACATATACGAGTATATATAAGTAAAATTTGTTTAGGCCATTCCATTTAATTTTTTTTAATTGTTAATCAAATTTAATAATGTTATTACCAAGTTCTGTGAGTATTTTTAGTTTTTATTATTGTGACAGCGGTTTCGGCGTTTAAGGCCATTTTTAAACTGTGGTTTGATTTACATTATATTAAAAAAAAAAACAAATTTGAGGAGAGTTTCAATACATAATAACAGCCCCATATTTTGTATTTACCGCATCGTGATTTTATTAACATTGCTTGCGGAAAATTAGTTTATTGTTGTGGATACATTAGAATGTATTTATTTTAATTGCGTTTGAAAATTGAAAATATTTATTTTTAGCACGGAGTAAAGAACAACTATATTTATTTTCAGTGGTTTTTTCCATGAATTTTCCATGATTTTTTTTAATCGAAACAATCTTTTAAATCTTATACAGAAAATGTTTGAAAATGTTGAAAATAATAATTATTGACTACTAATTGTGTTTTATATTTGAAGTCAACATATGACATATATGTACGCAATTTTTTTAGTTGGTTGCCTACACCGAATTATGTTGATTTGAAATTGATTAGCAATAGCATTCTTAGTACTAAAAAAATAATTCATGAAAGTTAATCGAATACTTCAAATCTCTTAAAATGCAAAAAAAAACACTCATAGTCATTATTCATGGTAAATATAAGAAAATTCATCATTTTGATTCAAATTAGTAATGCCCGCATCTGGCAATGATTCATTTCAGCAAGCTCTAGAAGTCAATATTAGAATTAGAGAGCATTTTAGATTCTCAAATAATAAAGGCTTTTCGTAATTCGCCAATCACCTTATTGATAAAGATCACACCTTCAATCAAATCACTGGTGCTAATATTCGACATAAAAAAATGTCATGGCAACCGATTAAATAATTTAGAATTTGAAATAAAGAAAGCAGTTAAAACCAAAATTCTTAATAACCAATTAATTGTGTTCAATAGCCTGATATTAGGTATATTTCCCATGAACTCATAAAATTTTCCATTATCCCTTAATCACTTGTTCAGGTTTTCTTTGGTAATCCATTATGTACACGTCTGTCTCTTTCTCTCTGTTATTATGTTAAAAAAAAATTATTGTTTCTTTGTTCCATGTTATGCTTTGTCTCATTCTATATGTACATATAAACACACAGCTTGTTTTTTTATTGGTTTAATTTTATACCCTGATGATGCTTGTGTTAAGTGAAACCGGTAGGCATTAAAATTTTTAAAAAATCGTGGTTTTAAACAAAGTGATTGGTTTATTTCATCTAAAGGAAGTCTTTGCTTTTTATGTAAGGAAAGTACACCGATACAAACCTAGAGGATATACCGCCACAATGTTTTGTCATGTATGCTCTATACTCCTTCAGCAAAATATGAAACCTTTGCCGGGATTGTTTGTCGAATGACCTTGTTTTTGTAAGATACCCTCTACAGATCCAATTTATTAAGAATATCCTACTTCATATTATACAATAAAAAAAATTGACCATCCGATGTTGAATGTCTTGTGGCGAGAATATTTTGAGGATTCGTATATTAACTCAAAATTTTAAAGCTTTTCTTTCCTGTCTTAGTGTTGGGTTAGTGTTCGAGTTTCTATACCACACAGAAGAATAGTGAAAACATAACAAAGAATCATCTTAACAATTAAATTATAGAAGGGTCAGAGAACACTCTTTTATCTAATCGTCAATTAATTTTTGTACGTACACACGAACGAGACATTTTCAAAATTATAACTGATATAGGTGAACCTATAGGTTAAGAGAATTGTTGAATAGCAGGTCATCCGGAAAGCTCGAAGCAGATGGCGCTAGGGTGGTTGGGTATCAATGTATTTGCATATCATGACAGCTACGTAATACGGTTTAATAAAAATTTATTGAAGGATTTAAAGGCATTTAAAAAAAAAATGATTGATAAATAGAGTAACAAGAAGTTAAACAAATGAATTGAGAAATAGAAATGCAAAAGTAATTATTTAAATAGACATTGTTAATTTCAAAAATTATTTCCTGAAAGTGTATGAGTTCGAATATGGAGTATGTGTATCGCTGTGCACAGAAAGACCTTCAATACGATGAAGAAATTAGATATGTAAATAAAAAGCGAGGTTTTTTTGTGAAATAAAAATAAATGTGCTAATATTCTTCATAAAAATGGCCATGGAAACAGATTAAATAATTTAGAATCACTCAAAATAAAGAAAGCATTTAAAACCAAAAACAAAATTCTTAATAATCAACTAAATGTGTCCAATAGCCCAATATTAGGTATGTTTCCTATAATGTCGTAAAATTTCCCTTTATCCCATAATCATCCTTGGTATTCCATTATGTACACTTCTGTCTCTTTCTCTCTGGTATTATGTCAGATTTCTATTTCATGCTATCTCATTTTTTCTTTGTTCTATGTTATGTTCTTTCTCATTTTATTTTGTATATATAAACACACACTATGTATTTTTGATGCTTGTGATAAGCGAAATCGGTCGGTCCTAATAAAATAAAATAAAATTCTCGTGGTTATAAACAGAGTTATTGTTTTATTTTCATTGAAATGATTTTAGTTTGTTTATGTATACCTCTAATTATAAATATAACTGTTTATCACCGGGAACCCATGTACGAGTACATATGTTAACATAGAGCACAGAGGTACAATATAACATTAAGGTTATTTAATTACAATTATTAACAAACTATCTTAAAAAGCTTTTGTTACTGCACAGGAATAAACAAATATTGATAGCTGACCCCCAACCACACAAGCACCATCTGCTGATTAGACATTTCCAGATAACCTGCCATTACATAAAGACCTTTTCAAATCCAGAATAGCGATAAAGTACCCACACACTTTACCAGACGATTACTTTTATTTTACTTTTGAAATGTGCGTTCACATTTATGGCTGACTTAAGCATGCCATTTTTGGAACTGATTCGGTTGAACTTCGTTTTATAGCATTTTTATTTGCTTTTTAAATCTGGACTAGTCCAGTTACATACAGCGATTTTTCACGTTTAATTAAATTTATAAGAAAAAGAGTAGTCGTGTAAATCCAATCCCTTATTTTTTGAGAACAATTATAACTGCCGTTTACGTACAGTATAATAATTTTTAAAAGATTTTTGCTTGTATAGTGGTATACTAAATCGTGAGGCAAGAGGCAACCGGAGGCGGGTGTTCCAAAATATTTCGACCTAATATGAATCAATATCGGCGTGTACAAATATATTCAAACGTGCGTTCTTTAAAATTTAAAAATTGCCTGGAAATTCCTGCGTATTTACAATTTCTGTTAATACGCTGTCTATTGATACTCTGTTGATTACTAAATTCGATTCGTGTACTGGACTACCAGAAATTTTGATTTTGGAGTTTCATCTTAAATTTCTAAAAAAAACATGAAGATAAAAATAGATTTCCAATTCTTTATCGTTTCCACATACCGCCATTGCGCCTCAGAACATGGTAACTAAAATTTAACATTATTATTTTAATGAAGCCTTTCGCAGTCGATATTACTTCCCGGATCATAATATATAATGAATATGATTAATTCATGGCCAAAAAAGGCCGCAATGAAAGTTAAATAAATGTGTAAAAATATTTAATTAATGGGATATTTCATGGTGTGACGTAAACTATCATTCTATGTAATTCGTGTTTAGTTTTAGATTGACATTACTGTAGCTATTCGTCAGAATTAATTAGCTTCATCGATGGAAACTAACTGTATAAGCAGTATTTGCGTTCGTGGCAAATAAAAATACTTACTAAATACCGTTTATTTGAAAAACACAAATGAGTTATCAGTAGAGAGCGGAAAAAATTCAACGTGCATTCTTATTACATCATACTCTTTAGCCATTGACGTATTCATGAATCGCCAGATTATATCTCGTTGCTAGGAAGCTAGTCGCTGGTTCAGTGATATTTTTTAAAGATCAACATGGCTTTTGTTCATATATCTAGAGGATTTTTTGGTCTGAAAAAAAACATACGAGTATAATGTCACGGGAACAGTGGTGAAGTAGTTTCCCAGCTTTTCTAAAGATTTTTTTTTGTCATTTTGAACAATTGAAAACATCGAACAAAAGTGTCATTCAAAATTGTGGCTGCGAGCAGTGTACCTCAAGGGTCACACAATATTATTATTTATTTTATTTTTTTATTAATATTTTAATATTAATATTTCGCAGATGATCTAAAATTCTTTAAAACTTATACAAATTATAGGAGAATGTATTCACAGTCAAACATTATTAAATAAATTACAGGGTTGGTGCAAACATAACAAATCTTTTATAATTTCTTCAAATGCTTGGTAACTTTGTGGCATCATTATTAATTATATAAATTGAAAATACACTTTGTATATACCACTTTACTTAAAATATATAAATATTTCTACATGTTTCGATAGCAATGCTATCATCTTCAGGAATAAATGAATACTCAAAAAACATGTAGAAATATTTATATATTTTAAGTAAAGTGGTATATACAAAGTGTATTTTCAATTTATATAAATAACAAATCTTACCTAAACATCAGTAAATGCCGTATAATAATATTTAACAAAATAAATCAGCCTTTCAACTATCAATACAACATTAACAATACTTCCCTCGACTTATTGAAATTCCCTCGCCATAATAAAAAACCTCTTCGTTAATGATAACCCTGGCATTATTTACGATTCCAAATTAAATTTTCTTTCACACATCAGTACAATGACAAATAAAGGCGTTAAAATGCTAGGCTTCAATCTTCACAATTCTAGAAACTTTAGAAACATTTCGGAATTAAAAATTTGATGATTATTTGGCCAAAAACAACACCGTAATCATACCTCAACCACCGTATTTACCAGATTTGGCTCCCTGCGAACTTTTCCTATTCCCGAAACTGAAGAGACCAATGAAAGAAAGCGTTTTGACACAATTGATAAGATAAAGTCAAAATCGAAGAACGAGCTGATGACCATACCGAAAAGCGCATTCCAGAAGTGCTTCGAGGATTGGAAGAAGCGCTGGCATAAGTGCATTATATCTGAGGGGGATTACTTTGAAGGGGAGAAAATGGATATTGATGATTAAATAAATACTTTTCGAAAAAATTCGAAATTCACCTTTTCTTTTGAACAAACCTCTACATAACACTCATTGGAGGAAATATTTTCTGATTTTAGTGACATTCTGAGGAAATTCTGGGTAATTTTTTATTCAATCGGTGGTAGTGTTTTCCTTTTTCAATATCCGACCGAGCACTCATCGAGATGAATGAACCGCTACTAATTCGGAAGAACTGGGTTAAATATGTGGCATTTCGTCAATTAGTTTTAAAATCATGTACGAGTATGATATTCGGTTTTCTTAATTTTTTATCCTGACTGAGACAAGGAAGGTATGGAAACTGTAAGATGTTTATGATGGCGATTAAGACGACGTTAATGATAATTATATTTTTTTAGGAGATCATTCGATTTTTACAATTTTTGATTGATATGTTCGTATAATAATAATTTGCAAGTCTGATAATAATTATATACATTACTTATTCTAGCAGTTACCTAGAACACAGTCCGATTCCATCAACCACAAACTATTTTATTACAGCTTCAATTGCGTTGTCGGCTATATGCAACAGAGGATTTATTTTTTTGTCTCTCCCATCTTCTACAATACACTTTTATTCAAGAAATGCCAGCTAAAGGGCGCGGGTATCTGGGTCCGCTTGCTGCCAGGCCGTTCGCAATGCTCATTCTCCACGAGACCGCCCTGTGGTAGTCTGATAAACTGCCCGGGCTATCTTGGTTTCATTTCATTGTTAAATTTATTTCCACTTGTATATATTTTATTTTCTTTGTACTTCTCTTTACTACTTTTAGATGCAGATCATTATGATGCGAATATTAACATATATTTCTTACACAATGCCTTTATCGTATGTAAATGTTTACGAGTATATGTTACTAACAAAACCTTGTATGCAAGAACACTCGAGCTCTAGGGTAGTTTTATAATTACATTTACTTCGTTCACGGAAGTACGGCAATAGATAAGATAGAAATTGCTTAGCCGGGCTAGCCGGTTGGTGCTTACCTAAATTCACTTATAGGAAAAGTTTAAAAAATTCACGCATCGATGCGCAAATGCGTCCACATCCCGCAAGACTGTAAACAACTAAAAGTGTAAAAAATAAATAAAAAACTTTAATATCTATTAAAAATTTCTAACGCTTTTTAAGGTCATTTTATAAATATTTTTCAGTCCTAAAAATTATAAATATTTTAAATAAAAACCAACTCTTCTTGTCCCACCAATCTTCTAATAAATTTAACATCAATAGAAAAATAGGATAAAATATCACCCATAAAAACATCATCTTTTAACTTAAATTTTCTAATGGAACTGTGTTAAGTGTTAATCTCGAGCGACCTGCCAGGTAAGTATGTTTTTTCTGTAGCTGTTTGTACATAAATAGATAGAGAATATGAAATAATATTTTTACAGCGCCCTTGAGATGATTTTTCACAAGAACGGAGCTATACAAGTCATTAAATTATTATTTTTATTTATTATTAAGTCTCATAGTCTTGAAGTTGAGGTATGATATCGATGAAGGTGGCGTAAAGTGAATTGATCTCATTAGCTCAGTCGGTAGAGCGGTTGTCTCGGTAAGACAGAGATCCTGGGTTCGATTCCGAGATTCGACTGATTTTTTTTATTTTCTGTGTTTTTTTTTTTCGGTTTCGTGTTTCATTTAGGATTGGTTAATATTTTCTTCAATGATTAAACATAACAATGGGGTTTATATTTATAGCTTTAATAAGTTATTAAAATAAATTGACTACTATATTTATTGTATGGATTAAATGTAAAATAACTGAAACTATTTAAATTAATTTTATTTGCACACGCCGGTATACAAACCCGCGACCTTTGGATCCGTCGTAGAGGATCTTAACCTCAACCACGGATATCGTCAGGAGCTACCTACCTTTCAATTACTTTCATAGTGGAGTTTTCGTATTTACAATCAAACTTTATACGTTATTATCACGAATGCCAAGACTTAGGTACATAGTACACATATTATAGTGATTCTGAAATATTGTTAATAACGTTGGTACCTTTGTTCTACCATAAACAATTTGTCTACAAGAATGTAGGTATTTAGGTATATTTATTTATCTCAATATTTAAATAGAATATTTTTCTTTTCATTAAAGCAGGAGAGTGTTTCTATTCATAATTATAACATGTTTCTGAGTGGGTAGTGTTGTTTCTGTATCTGTAGGTAGTTGAAGCTTCTACGAATTTCAAAATAAAACATTAATGTTGGGAGCCGTAAGCACCGTGCATTAAGTTTCTGTATCTTATTTTGCATTCCGCGGATTCTTTCTGCATTAAAACCATTAGGACGAGCCACCCACTGTCCCTGACGTGAAAACCTAAAAAGGTTATTTGCATTTTGCCACAGTAACCGCAAAATTTTACATTAAAATTAAAAATAAAAAAAGCTTTAAGGTTTTTGAAGAGTGTTAGTTACTCTTGAGGATTTTTGTTTGTTTGTTATCTTAATAATTTTCATTTTTTAATGAAGTCTCACCTAATAAATAATAGCGCAATAAAAATCAATATTTTTTTTTCTACGATGGATGTAAAATTATTTTTTAATGTCATTTTTAATCAAATGAATAAGAAATGTTTTGATAATGATTTATTTTGAAACAAGCTAATATTTATACGTTAAATAGTGGTTTACACAAAATATTTCTTATTCATTTAATTAATAAATATGTTTATTAAAAATTCAGTAAGTAGTACTTACAAACTGGTACTGACAGTACAACTAAAACAACGATGGATTGAAGAGTGACTT